>KN483083.1:27839-29952 GCA_000787095.1 Periophthalmodon schlosseri | reverse complement strand
AGAATACGATAGACATTTGGTCAGTGAGCTCACTGTAGCGTTTTCAATAAGACTTAACCAGGGCTAAACAAGGAACAAATCAGAACCAAACCCGGGATCAACCAAGTCTAAACCAAGTCAAAAACCAGTTCTAATTCTAAACCAGGCCAGTCAGAACTAAAACCAGGGATTAACCAAGTCAGGACTAAAATCTATTCTAAACTAGGGCTAAACCAAAACTAAATTCTGAAAAATAAAATGAAAAGATAGCTTAACATTTCTAAAAGAATTAGCTCCAACTTTTTCAAAACATTACATGGAATGACTAAAACATTAAATTCATTTTTCAGCATCCCTAATTTCAAATAAGATGAAGTAAGCAGGACATTTGGTGCAGAGTTACCCAGCAATTAAAAATAAAAATATAAAGTGAATCCTACAACCATCTCTAACAGAAGCAATTTGTACTGGGACAATAATGACCGAACCCCACATGTTGCTACGGCTCAAATTTAAGGCATTTCTGGATCTGATCAAATATTGGGCCAGTGGTAAAACTCGGCCTAATTCGATGGCTTCTCATTATTTCTGGGAACAAAACTAACAGAGACATGACTTTGATGTTGCTTATTACAGTGACTTGACACACTGTAGAAAGGAACACATTATCTGTATCTATTTAAATTTGATCCCAGCCCAGATGCTCTTTATCAACGCAAAATGAATGTTCGGGCAGGTCAGAAATGATCAAAGGAGAGTTTGTTATGTACACACCACTGAAAAATGTCAAATATTTCTCAACAGACAAAAATGAGTTCAAAGCAGGGGTGAATCAGGTCTAAGCCAGCAGGAAAAAACGACAACAAAACTCAGGAAAACAGGATAAAAACAGGATAATATTTTCAAAATGTGGTTTTCTTGATGGGTTATCTCTAGTTCTTTTAGCCTTTGTTTCCTGTGTTAATGTTCAGGAACGTAAAGTTGAATGTTTTTGTTCTTTTTTAAAAGGTTTGTTTTTAAAAAGACAAAATAAAACCAAATAGAAAATTGTGATTATTATCATTTTATATATACACCAGTAATTGCCTTGGTACCATTGTTTTTTTTAAGCTTGATAAGTAATTGTTAGTTGCAGCCTTAGTCTAAAACAGGTCTAAACCAGGTCTAAACCAGGTCTAAACCAGGTCTAAACCAGGTCCAGAGGCGACAAAACCAGGTTTACGACTTTACAAGGTGCACAGGGTCCTAACAAGGTCTAAAATCTAAGGCTAGAAGTCTAAACTGATCTACTGTTCTGTGAAAACTAAAGCACATACCACGTCTAAAATGGGACAAGAAAACCAGGTCTAACCCAGGTCTAAACCAGGTCTAACCCAGGACTAAACCAGGACTAAACCAGGATTAAACCTAAATGAGTATTACCTGCATCTCGTCAAATTCGGAATACGCCATCTTGTACATGAAGCAGTTTAACAAGAGTAAATAAAGACCACATCAGAACTGAACCAGGACTAAACCAAGGCTAAAGTGAGGCTAAAGTGAGGCTAAAGGAGGACTACACCACAATCACACAAGGATTTAACTGGGTTATATACATTGCTTCAAATATATAACAGGACATCTTGTACATACGTCAACAAGATTAGCACAGGACTAAACCAGGACTACAACAGGACTAAACAAAACTAGGACTAAACCAGGAGTACTAACATCTCTCTGAATTTTATCTTGTAAATGAGGCACAACATTTAGAGTACGTCAGGATTATAGTGCGACTAAACCAAGACTAGACTCGGATTAAACCAGAACTAAAGCCAAAATAAATTAGCATTAAATACATTTCTCCAAATTTATAATGCAACCTCTTGTTCACAATGTAGTTTAATAAGAACAATTCACTACATCACTAGGTCTAAATAAGATCTAAACCAGGACTAAACCAGGACTAAACCAGCATTACCTGCATCTCTCCAAATCGGTAATACGACATCTTGTACATGAGGCAGTTGAGCAGAGTGGGGGAACCAGCCTTGTCCACTCTGAACTCTCCCTGTGGAGTGAAGTAGTCGCTCTCCTGAAAAACACAAAGACGATTTATACATCATTAAAATCAGGAAGACTAAAAGACACTAAT
>KN483083.1:7839-22839 GCA_000787095.1 Periophthalmodon schlosseri | reverse complement strand
GTTGGACTTCAGGCATAAAGAGAATCTGTCAGGGTTACTACAATTATTTTATTTTATTTTGTTGCTAGGACCAGAAACACGTGCAGGCGCACGCGACCGCCATCGGCAGAAACACGTGCAATGCCCGTCTGCTAAATTAGGTCTTAAGTTTCACTCATAAATTGTGAGAAAATAGTTGTTTACTTTCCGGAACTTGGCTTATAATAAGAAGCACCAGAGGAGAGAAAGAGAAAAGGTGAGGAGCTGCAGTTAGATCAGAGAGAAGGAGGGAGAGCCGGGGCAGAAGGCACCACACTCACAGAGGCAGAGGGAAGGAGACTTTTAGTCAAATTGTGCAGATTTAAGTCCAAACTTGAGGTCTCGTGAGGACATGTGAGGAAACAAAGAGACGCGCTGTGGCCCTCACTCAGAGCTTTCACTTAAACGAGAGAGCGGTGACTCCTCTTCAGAGCCACATGCTCTCACTGCCACAGGACTGGCTGTAGACCTGTTGATTAAAATGTGCTCACCTTATTGAGAGCGACCAAACTTTAGATTGTGATCTATCATCTTTTGATTTCTGGCACAGCCCTGCTGCACCTTTAAGATATTCATGGGTTTCAGAGTGATTAAAATTTAGCACCATTGTAATTACCAATTCAAAACAAACTATTATATGTTTGTCCTCAAGATATCACATATAAAGAGAAAGATGAGAGCCATGAATAGTTAGAAAATGTAAGATTCATTTTAAAAGGATCAATAACTGCAACTTCAATACTATAGTTACTATAACATCTATATTATTTCAGATAATCTTTCAAACTTGGTTAATGTGACTTATTCCAATATATGATATATAATGCCTCACCAGTGCAATGTGGCTGTTATTCCACGTATTGTTGTCCACTAGAGTGGTCCTGTTTGCCATCCCTGCGATCTGGTACCCATAATCCCACCAGGACATGACCCGTGCATGCTCGTCTGTGTTCTGCCTCAGCCAATAGTACGCCTCCCGGAAGTCGTCCAGGATGTTCCTCGACCTGCAGGGAGGGGGCACCAGAGAGTGAGAGGTCAGTGAGCAAAAACTGTGATTGTGTATGTGTCACACTGCTAAAGTTTTTTCCAAAATGAGTTCAGGTTGGATGCTGTGAAACAAAACATAAAAAATACCTGGGACTGGTCAATAAAAAACTTTTCGCTTTCCTGACACAGTGACACTGATGGTTGCTTGACTCATTCATTCTATAGTTTCTGAGTAGGCAGCTGTCTAGCACAAATATAACTATGAATACATTTGTTGAGGCTGAGTCATATGGCAAATAAACAAATGACATTTTCCCCTCATTAATGGACCCATTTATGATTTAATTTGACTTTGAAGAAACACATTTGTCTTTCAATCTTATTTTCATAAACACAAACAAGACTTAACTAATTTATTCTTGTTCCACTAATGAGAGAATTGGCTGCGGACTTGTCCATATCACAGACTCAAGCTGATCATTGACAATTTGAAACCACTGGATCTCGATTAAATCTTAGTAGTAAAACAACTTGCACAGCGCTAGTGTACGTGAGGGTTGGGATTTGTAAGTTGGTACTACATGATTGTCAATTCACATTTCATTCACTTTAAAACTTCTATAACCAACATGATATCATCAAAACCTGCAACGAATCACTCATTTCAATGCCATGAGAGAAAGAGTACTCAAAAACACTGAAAACGTTAGTAGTGAACCTCGGTACTCGGTCTGGCAGGTAACAGCACTGACACGTTGCTCAGCGTATTAATATTTTAGTTTATATTTTGACAAGAGGGGCAACAACAGCTGAAAGTAGAGCGTGCATACTCAAACTGAGCTTAAAAACATCTTTGGAGGTCCTAAATTTACTGCAAAAACACGCATAGATAGACAGGCAATCAATTAGCGAGAGGAAGGTTATTACAGTTGAATGCGGATGTAGGCGTATGCACAGAGAATACAGAGTGACGAGCTCATATCCGACCAGCATTGTCTGGGTTTTATTAATATATGTATGAGTAGTTCGCCTGGTATGGCCTTCGTAGCGTCTTCCGTTCTCCTTAATTAAATTCTACTAAATATGGTTTTCTAAATTCAAGGAAGGTCATTTTTTTCTTTCTGTCTGCCACCTACAACGTTAGAAAAAGCAAAAATGACCTGAGATGCAATATTTCAGTAAGATTTTGATGAACATACTGCGTGGTAGACTCATGAGTACACGTCGTATTCAAGATGCCGCCACCTGCTTCATGACCTTGAGGTAAAAACTGTAAAATGTGTAGGTGCGCAGTCACAAGGTATAGCAATTTTCAGTTAGAATTTGAATAATGTGATCATTTTAATGGTAAACAAGCCTGAGGTACGGCTGAGAGCTGATGCCTGTGCATTTATTTTTTGCATGGGGTTGGGAGGGCATATACATTTAAATATCAATGGTCTTTCTTATGCTGAGACATTGTTTATCTGGATAAATGTAAAGAAAAATGTATTAAAAGTTCTTCATCATGAAACGTTTTCATGCATAAATTGACAAAATTGCATCTGGGACATTGATAGACAAGGTTTAAAATTCTTGCTTCATGTTGGATACAGAACAAAGAGGGTGTTGGATGGGTGTCTTATTAAGTATTGGACTAATCTAGATTTTGACATATTTAAGTTAAAACTAACACATTTTAATTAGATATCAACAAATTCTTCTGTACGAGCTGTCAACATTTTGTCAAGTACACAATTGAAAGTTTGGTGTATGTGAGCGCTTCATAATGGTTGATTTTTGTCTCTATGGGGAAAAAAATGCATTTTAAGAAAACAGCCTTTATTACCTTTGTGCCCCAGTCGACAAAATGAAACAATTTAGGTGCAAATTGGACAAAGGTGTGGTTTTCAGGTGAAAGTGTACATGTTGTTGTAGTGTCTCGTTTTGATTATAACCCAAGCACAGAAATGTTAACTATGCCAAACAAGAAGTTATTTAAAGAGCCTGTACCTGATGTTAATTTATTCTTATCAAGATAAACGCTCTTTACATCCTGCCCTCTGGTAAAAGCTGCCAAATAAGATCAATAGAGGCTGTAAAATATAACCTATTCATTTTCCATAGCATTTTCTCTGGTGAAAATCATTACAGATGCTACTGACAGCCAGGATCACCTTGTTTTGTCCAATCAGGCACATTGACACTAAATGTCAGGCAGCTGGTTTCCCCTGATTCTATCCCAGACATTTGCTTCTCTGTCATGCCGCAAAGGGGCACGGGGCAAACAATTTAAATTAAAACATATTCCTGACTCATGGTTTGAAATCGGGTACAGGCCCTTTAAGATGGTCGATTTCTCAGACTCTGCCCCCTCTCGTACTGACCCGTCGTGGTTGTAGGAGGCCAGGACCACACTGGGGCTGGAGTAGGCGTTGCTGGTGACCCAAGTGCAGTGAACAGCAAACATCATGAGCAGCATCAGCATCAGCATCGTGACTATAGACTTCACATTCGGACCCAGGCCCTCCTCAGACTTCTCCTGCTCCGACACGTGTTTGCGCACCTTACCAGCCTGCAGGGGGCGACACAACACATTAATAACCATACTACGGGCTCCACAAAGATGAATTAATGCAGGAGGATAAATCACTGATATGGAGCAAAATGTCTTTGTTTTGGTTTTTGAGGTGACTGAGTGAGGTGAAAGAAAAACTGGAGTTAAATGTGCTGTGACTACAAAAATATGATTACCATGGTTATGACTACGACTACGGCTTCTAGTATCGCCAACTACCATGACACCTCTCTGAATCTATTTAAAGAGGCACTATGTAACTTTTTCACATCACATATGTTTAACCATATATTTTAAAGATGTTCATTTTCTGTTGGATGGTCCATTGACTGTTTGTCTTGTCCAGGAATGTTCCAGAGTATGGCATTACACTCAAGCAGGTGACAAAAAACATCTCTTCAAGGTAAGAAGAATGCGTTTTTCAAGAGATTAAATGGTAGGTAAATAAGGCCACAATGCGGGACATTCCAGCAAAGCTATAACATCTCCATGGAGACAAGCAGACGTCAGACCTCAGAACAAAATTTTTTCATTGTGCTAAACCTAATAAATTATGCAACTAAATACGTGATGAATGTTTATTTTAGGGACATCCAGTGACTCATTTACCCTGATTAAAGGCATAAATATTTGCTTTCAGCTTTTATCTTTATTTGTCTAATAATTTACTTGAGTTCAAATAACTAGTTTCTTTGACTTGTATAATTTATGACCCACAGCAGAGACAGATGAAGGTGATGAGGTCCCTAAAGACGACACGTGAATCTGCAGCAGCACCTGTACTTCGCTCCATTGAACAGCTGGGACCAGATGAGCACCGCTGACAGAAACTATCCTTTTCTTCTTTAAGCATGAGCCTTGTGCCAACAACACAGTGTAACAAAAACTCAAGAGCCCATGAGGGGTGTGGACGGCACTTAACCTTATTATGACCAGAGAGAGGTCAATATACACCTAACAAATTAACGTAAAATAAGATGGAGGTATGACATAATATATGCAGCGGTGAATGACACTGAAAGAAATGTCTTTTAATCAGACCTGTGAGTTATGAGGGCACTGTATGTTTACACAATCACCATAAAATACAGCAAATTATTGCCTAAAACAAGATATACTGGTTATAGCTAAAATCTCTCCCTACGTTTAATTCAAAGGACCAATATAAAATACAACCAAATGACATTTAAAACAGGAACTGCGAAGTAGCAGCTTCAATAAGCCACAACAGCAGGGGGCAGTGCAGCTGCAGAATGCTCATCACCATAGCAACCTCAAATGCAGAACCAGTTTATAGTTTAGGAAGTTAATAAATAAATACGTAGAAAAGCTAAATAAATATCTTGTGAACGTTCTCTTGTCAAGTCAGTATTTAAGTGTGATGATGGGATAGAAAAGTGTTAAATTATTAAACATAACACCAGAGCAAAAATATTATAGGAAACGGTCTAAATTTGCATTTTTGGACAAATACCGTGATTGCATCAGATTTGAAACATACAAAGAGATACAATTCACAGTCCACAGGAGCATTAGAGTTGCACTGACGTTGCATTGACGTTTTTTCGGATACGGGGAGCTGCCATCTGCTCGTCTCCATGGAGATGTTATTGCTTTGCCTGGAATGTTCCACAGTATAAAGACATAAAACATATCTATCTCGCATCCATCCAATTAGAAGTGTTTCTTTACGGCTCAGGAGAAAACAGGCATTCTTGCTGTGGGCGTGTACTACATTTCACACATCTGACCCGTAACTTTAACCTCGTAAGTAAAGTTACAGGATTTGTTTAATGCCATACTATGAAACATTCCAGGCAAAGCAAAAACATCTCCAGAAAATTTACATAACGAACCTTTAAGATTTGAAACTGAAGAAATGAACCGCTAATTTAACCCAAGAGTCACACGCATTTAAAAACATTTGTAGAAGCATAAACTACGCGATTAGCAAAAGGGCACTAAATAGCCCAAACAATTACAGTCTTTACAATATCTAATCATGTTGAAACTGCAATTTTGATTAGGTATTCAGACCCCTCTAGGAATGCATTATTCTGGTGTCAACCCATAGCTATACATTCTTTTTTTTTTTTTTTTTAGATTAGCCATTATGTCTTTCCATTGGAATAACAAGGCATTTTAATTAACCTCTCATTGAAAAGCTGCTTTAATAGTATTTAGTGACATCATTGTACAATTTGGCAGAAGGCTCTCTATAAAAGACAAAGGCACAGTTTGGTTGTAAAAGGCGGTTAATTCACAGTTTATTTGGAGTGGGAAAAATGAGGAGAGACGCCACAATGAGTCATCAAACTCTGCAGCCGAAGCAGCAACTGTGAACTTCAACAGTTCATTTAACAGACTTCAGTCCCCCTTTATCACTGTGGTTTTATCATTTTATGCTACAGCGCAGTCGACAAAATCAATACTGTTTTCTGAGCAATGTAAGAAAAAGTGAAATTGGGTCCATACAGCAGCAAGAGACATCAAAATACATCAGTTTTTATCTGAATTGCAAGGCCACAACATTATTACTTCTTTTAAAAGATATGGAAATAATTCAGTCATAATTTTGATTTGGTTTGTCCTGTGTCAATGTATCTACATAGACAGTGGTGAAATAGCAGCCGCCTTTTGTGTCAAGACTAAGGGTAGCTAATGTAATAACTTCAATGTCCTTTATTAAGCTAAATGTACTTTTTTGTACAAATACTTTTTGAGTTTATCATGTACTTGTTGGGATTTTTTTTTGTTTTTTTGTTTTTCTGTACTACAATTTCAATTTACAATTACAATTTGAGCTGTAAGAGATTGAATAATAACTGAATAACTTCACTAATAACTCAATATAGATGCAAAGTACCTATTAAAATACCGTATTTCAATGTCCTTTACTAAACTAAATGTAATTTTTGACAATATAGTTGTTATTTGCCAATTGTAATCACAATTTTCTCTCAAAACACTTGATTACACCTTCTGTCATTAGGTGCTATTCAAGGAATTACACAATGTTTTTATTAACTACTGGATTGATTCTGCACATTTCCATGCTCAAGTTACTGTAACTGGTGCAGGAAGTAGAAGTAAAACTGGACAAGACCAAGACTAACCCAAGTCTACATCAATATTAAACACGGTCCAAGATGCAGCTCATGGGTTTCAGGCTAATGATTCCTTCCTGATTTGAAAGAGTTGGTGAGCCTATCCAAAAGACGTAATACTTTGATTTGCACTGTGTTACTGCTATAACAACGGAGGATTATACAAACCAGTTCAAATCAAGAAGGAATCCTTATGCCTGAAACCCATAAACAGAATCTGAACACTGTTTCACATACCCTGAGAAATAAAAAAAAGGTTAGATTTTCGTCCATAAATTCCACTGTAGAATAAAAACACATACTGACCTTATCATAGAGGTTCCCAGAGTTCCTCTTGTCGTCCTCGTCGCTGCTGTCCTCCGCGGGGGGCTTCTCTCTGCGCGTGTCGTCTCCCATGTAGTGCTCGAACACACTGGAGAAGGCCACGGCCGACAGCATACAGACCACCGGAGTCAGCGTGAGCATGAGGCGGACCATCACCCCCGCGAAGTACACGGCGCTGATCGCATACAAGGCAACTGCAACACAAGACAGAGGGAAGAACGTCAGCTAGGTCAATAATGCAGAGTGTAGTAACCCGGACCCCTGATGTTTATGCTCTTAAAACATGAAAAACAGAATTAGTTCATTTTAAAAAGTTAGCAGCGGTTCACACTTACTCCTCATAATGTAAATAATACTTACACGGCATCCTAATTATTCACTGGAATGAGTTTATAAGCACTTTTCACAACTTTCAGGGTGGAATTTTGCCGACATGTTAAGCTAACAACAACTAGCATGCTAACAGTGCTCTTCCTGGTTCTTGGACAATAAGATCCTTTATAATTAGATGCAGACAACAGCTCATTTTAAAATCTATGTGTACTGGGGTTAAACAGACATGCACAGAAAAAGTAAAAGTCCACTAGGTTCTGTTTTAGTGTGGCAAAATATGTGGCAATTACGCATCGATGTAGTTCTTACCTTTCTCCACAAAATTAAATTATTTTTTGTTGCTTTGGTGGGAAAATGCCATTCTTTTGATTATTAAAACGTGCATTAATCAGGCTGATGAGACTTTGTTCTTTGTTTTGGCTAGTAAAATAAAGGTTGAATAAAAATAAATATGCAACTTTTCTGGTGGAGAGAGAAGATTTTTACACCAGATGCCCTTCCCGTCGAAACCAGACTTTTATAAACTGATTATAAACAGCCTGAGGTATAATCTTAACTACAACTTTTGTTTTTAATTTGCTTTTAATTAAACTTTTAAATCCCACTTTATAAATATGGTAGCGAGAAATAAAACTTAGTACTTAACTTAGTAGTAGTAAACTTAGCATGGAAATCTTTATGTTCCTTAACAAGTTCATATCAGGACAAAATGAGAGAAGATAAATTAGTTGTTCAAACACACACAATGAGCTCACTGTTCACACACTATTACCTCTGAAAAGTGCTGACCTGGTCCATCTCTGATCAATGGCAATAAGTGTTTAATAAAGTGAGAGTTTGTCCTTCTTTAAACTGTCAAAGAGCAGTGTTCATGACAAAGTTAAGTCTGAGAATTCTCCCTTCAAGCACTGCTTTTTTGAGTTGATAAGCAAACTTTTTATCTCTGCAACAAAATCGAATTATTTTCTTGAACAAAATCCAGTCGCATTGCCACTGTTTATAGGACTATAGTGGTTTGTCCTTCACACTTGGAGAGAATTGTAAAAACGCAGGAGGCAGAAAATAAGAATTATGATTTCGTGATAACTTTTGGAGTGTAAACAAACCAATATAACTTTATTTTGTGGCATGATGTGATTTGATGTTGTTTCTGCCTTTGTCAGTGCATACTAATTTATGTCCAGAAGAAAGAAAAGCAAATCTTTTTTAGTTCTCCAAAAAACACCATAACCACATTTCCTGCACAAAATATAAACTCATTTGACAAAAAGACCAACAGGCATCACATAATATTAAATAGACTGTTATTATTGTGAAGTCACGTGCCCTTTTCCATTGTAATAATCAGGCAGAAATCTCAGGGCTGGTCTGTAGTGAAGCCCAAAATCTAGTCTAAGAGTTGACAAAAATGTGTTTGTTTTCTGGTAGATTTGGTAGCTATATCAAAAATAGTCCTGCATATGCAAATGAATAATGAATAATTCATATTTGATAAAAATGTCATCCCAGGTACAGTCTACAGGGTTTTAAATTCTCTCTGTGTTTAGATATAATTCAAATGAAATATTGATATACAAAACAGTCACCAAAAATAATTTTAGTTTTGAAGCTGTTAACTAAATTCTGACACAATCCATCAACTTTGTTTGTGCCAAAATATAATTAGAGAAAAAGATGCATTTACCAAACCCCGTGAGAGCTTTCAACTCATTATTTATAGTTTTTTCAGATAATCACCAAAACTGTGGCAACCTACCAACATAATTAGACCAAATAAACCAAACTGTTATTTTCTACACCAAGAGATCATTCAACTTTCAAACTGGTTTTCCAAATTATAATGAGAATTTCCCTGTGGACGCAGAAGTCCAGATATATTTGACTTTGTCTTCAGCCAAATACTGGAACTTGTATATTTTTATTACAGAATATCCATTGTGTTTGGATTTCACTTGTATTGTCCAATGGAAAATGTATTCACACAGTAATAGATTCTGCATAAAAAGTGTTCCCAGCTTCTCCAACAAAATAATGACATTCTCTGCAGCCTTTTTAAAGAGCTATTGCCAAAATATGGGCCAATGATTTTAGTACAGTTACAAAGTTAAAACAGAATATTTTCAGTTAAGTTGACCGGAGAATATGTTTGCTTGCCTTGGGAGAGGTGAAGCCTTAAATTTGGAAATTGATTTATTTATTTTTTTTATCAGTAGATGGCAGATGTTAAACATTTTAATTGAATTTTATTACATTCTTTTAAGTCATAAAAACAATAAATATCTTGTGTACGTCTATGTTTTGAGCTGATTCTCACCAAAAACCCTCTCGTCATTGATGTTCTTGATGCAGAACCAGAGCCCCGCGGGGAAGGTGCACACCAGGATGTGCAGGTCGAAGAAAAAGGACACCCAAGTGGTGGGCTGGTGCTCAGAGACCGATGCGATGATTGGGATGTGGATTTTAGCATAACTGAGAAACAAACACAGAGACCGGGTTAATTTATGTGAGACAAAACGTGTTGGGAGTTTGGAGACAAATTATACAATAGATGCCACTGATTAACAGAATAATTATGAAGCACAAAGATCATCATTATCTCCCTCGTGGTAAAACAAACAAATACAAATTAGTTTTTTGTACACAGTCCCAAGTTGACAATTTTTTGAAGATTTTACACTGAAGTTTTGATGCAATCTGACAAATTTGCAAAGCAGTTGTTCTAAAATTGTGGAACTTGCTTTGACCTGGTGTAGAGCTAGTTTAGTCAAATTTGATCCTGATTTAGCTCGTTCTGTCCTGGTCAAGTCCTGATCCGGTCCTGGTCAAGTCCCAATAATTTCCCTTGAGGATGAATAAAGTTTGTCCAAATCTAATGTCCAAGTCTAATGTCCAAGTCTAATGTCCTGGTTAAGTCCTGGTTAAGGACAATAGATCATGTATTAGATTGTTTGGCCATATACTGTAGATTAAGTCTTGGTTAGATCTGAATTAGTCCTGCTTCAGGGCTGGTCTAGATCTGGTTGCTTGATATTATTAGCCTTCATGTGATCGATTTGTGCTCAGCTTGGTCTACTTAGATCAAGGACCTAATATTTCTGAGGTGGCATGAAAAGTGTAAAGTATTTCGTGATTACAGCTGTAAGAGGGAACACGTAGCGCATTAAGGAATTTAGAATCTGTAGCTCCCGAGGTAAAGGGAAAAACAGGACCCATAATGCCTCAGTCAGCTCACTGGAGGAGGCATCGATTGACCGAAATATCAAACCCTGGGTGCAGGCAGGGGAAGGAAGTGGGGCAAATCTATACTGGGAGAAAAGTTAAACATTCAGTACTAGTAGTATTAGTACATGCATATCAACATACAGTAGTAGTAAATTGTGATAAGAAGGACTAGTACTGCACACAAATACACAGTTTTGCATAGGGATGCACCAGTATCGGCAGATGGTTGAGTAATATCGGTATCGACCAAATGTTGGGGGGTTGTGTTTTTTCTGTATTGGGTTTACAATTATACACACATATATATTTTATTTTATAGGTCTAAAATACAGATACAACAAAATGACACTTATTTGACAGGATTTCTTCAGTATAACATTTGCAGAGAATTTTTATTTTGTGGAAAACATCTTTAAATCCCTCAAGATTTCACAGTACAATGTTAAGGTGAGTGACACTTACCCAGTGTCCCAAAGAGAATAGAAGCGGCCACTCCACGGAGCAATGTAACCTACAAAAAAAAAAAAAGAAATCGATAAGGGCCCGCCTTTTACGGGTGCATTCAAACCTGAAGAATGAAGGAATAATATGGACCGAGACCCCAGAGTGTGGCTGTAGCTTAGCCATGATTACTGTGAATAGCTTTAACAGCAATTTAAAACTCAAGTTAGGATCAAACGAGATGAAATCAATCCGTCATCACCATTTTAAAGCTCCACTAAGCTATAAGTAGTGTCCGTGTTTAATGTAAGTGGAAGTAGACTGCTTTATTTATAACCTGGACTGTTCAAAGAGCTACTATATTACTATATGTTGATTCAAGATACAATGTGAAGAGTAGGGACGACATTGTGAAGTGTGTAAGTGGTGATTTAAAGGTGCACTATGTAACTTTTCTAGTTCCATGGAGATGTTATCACTTTGTCTATAATGTTCAACAGCATGGCACTGAACACTTTGTCTTCCCGAGACAAGCAGGTGACACCAGAAGACATTACAAGTTACTGGTAAGATGTGTGGAGAGGCGACCCTGCTCACAGTAAGAATACATGTTTATCAAGATATTTTTTAGCAAGAAAATTGTAATTGAACACATTAAAGCAATACTGTGAAACATACCAGACAAAGAAATAACATCTCCATGGAGACAAGGTGGTGACTGACCCTCCACCATGTCTTCATAATGTACTGCTAATGTTACTGCATTTCAGTGTAATAAAATCATATTGAAGAGAGATGTCTGAACTGTAAAAACATAAATAAGTCACACAGTATGGAGTTCAGCAGTGACAGCCAGTAAATTTTCCATTCATTTTTCCCATTGAATTTTCAAAAAATTCTGATTTTAGGAGTTCATAGGCATCGCGAAAGCTAACCAGCTACGTGCTAACTTATATCCATAACGCGGTAAATGCTAAATGTTTTAATAACGTTGCGGTATATAAAATTCAGAAGCGGATTTTAAATAAAATTACATTAAACTTACATTGTGCGTAGGCCCTTGAATGTTCCGATGTAGCTGATTATCCCCGAGGAAGCTTTCAAACTTTTAATATTATTTCTTTTTTGGAAAGTCTATGAGAAAAATGAATGTGAAATTTTGTTCTGGAACCGTGGGATAAGTGGTCACTGTTGTCTGTTTATATAAACTCATAAAAACATACTGTATTGGGGTCACATATTTCTGACTACACAAATGCGTAAACACACTGGCTCCATGGTGTAAGTAAATGAGATTAGATTTTGACTGACATGTCTGGTGTGAGGCCAGAGAAACCTGTCAGAGCTCAAGTGCGCTGGATGGCTGCTGTTTTAATGAGCAGTTTAGCCTTGTTTAGAAACATAAGTGATTCATTTAAGCAGCAAATGTGAAAACAAAGGTCTTTTTTTCACTAAAGCTTTGATCTGGAATATTTCAGTTTAAATGCTGCTTCAGGGCTCAACCACAAACACATGACACAAACAAACACTATGAATATCATTAAGAACCAAGACGTTTCTATTGAGTGCCTTCATAGAACGATCAGGCAAAAATACCACCATTGACTAAAAATAATTGATTATCACTTTATCATGCCGTTTGTGGGTGGGATACGAGTGGTGACAAGAGAACAATTTGTCCTCAAGCTAGAGTTTTAAAAGCAGGAAAAATTGGCACATGTAAGAATTTCAGTGAGTTTGACAATTTTTGATGGCTACAAGTCAACAAGAACTACTTAAGCCCAGCTCTTGTTCATGTGGTCCTGGGCACAAAAAGGTTCAAGGAAGAAAAAGTGAACCAGCAAAAGTGTCACTCAGAAGCCGGACAATATCGGAAAAATACCCACACGTTACAATAGTGAATACTTTGGTGGTACTTTGGTGGTTTTCAGAGGTAAAATGTGATGAGGGCCACACTCCTAAGATGGAGATAGTTTTTAAACATAAATGCTTGTGCGTAGACCCTTGAATGTTCTGATGCATTATTAAAATACAGTAACTGAAAAATGTCATGATGGGTGACATAGATTTAGTTCACAGTGCTCACTTGGATACGTCAACATTTAATGTACGACATATTATCCTTTTCTACTTGGTAATAAACTATAAAATTCATAAATCAATATGTTGTTTAGGTGAAAAAAACAAAACAAAAAATCCTGAGAATTCAAGCCTCAAAGTCTGAGCAACTGAACTGAACAGCATTACTCAAACATGTATGAATCAATCAAAATAAAACTCACAGTGCCTTCATTATTTGCTCACTCAAACATAGCAAAAGCCAAACTAGGTCTCCAAGACAAATGGAATACTGGCTGATATTTGATGCATAGCTCCACAAAAAGATAAACCAAGTAACACTGTTTTTGTATTGTTCTAAAAATTAAGCAATAAATGTAGATTAAATGTTATGCAGTTTATGCATTTCCAAACGTTCACTAAAAAGCTAAAATTCTCACCCCTGCACGTATCGACCAAAGCACAGTAAACAGTCAGAACAGAGACATTGTGGGCGCAGTGGTGGAAGAGGCAGCTGAGTCCTGACGTACAGGACCAGACTGATCCAAACGATCGATCTCTGGCTCTGAGTTTAAACCTGCCCAACTATGGAGAAACTGAGGATGACTTTATGAGATGAAAAAGTCTGACGGACCGAAGCCGCCGTGCTGAATAACTGGCAGCTCCCCAAACCCACTCTCACAGCTCAATCAGGAGACCAGACACCAGCTCCAGCAACAGACGGACCGCGCTGACAACCGACCAATCACAGATGAGCTTGTTCTAACGTGTCAGTGCACAGAGCGATGGCGTGTGAAGTGAGTCTGACAGTTTGGTCTCAGTAATTATGTTTACTCAAAATTGTGAAGAAAAATATGAATTTGATTATTGTAAAATAGTTACAATACTACAAAAAAAGATCATTGTAATATAGTTGTAATTAGATTTGATTACGCTTGTTTTTCTTTTTCTTTTGCAATAACAACACCTGTAAATGAGTAAATGCCAGATAGACTAGTTTAATGCCACTTAAAATGGTTACTAATGCAACTTGCGGATCCATTAAACAATCTAATACACTTAAAAATAATAGGCACTTGGCTTTGATTCATAAGCCCTAACAAAATCATTTCAAAATCATTTATTTTACTCAATAAATATTAAGTTTAAATCTTCCACATCTCCTGCGGTGAAAACAAGAAGAACTGGCTCACATACAGTACACCGTAGCATGTTTGTGTGGGTTCAAAGAGGCCAAAACAACAAATCTCTGAGAACACACTGCACTGTGTCCAACTGTTTCAGCTCAACTCTCACCCCCTTCACATTTGTTTAGGAATCTCAGCCTGGCTCTGATTTTATGACATTACAATACAAAGATGCTTGTTGAATTCTGTATGCAACACTGGGATTTTAAGGGGATAAATCAAGCCTAAAACGAAATATGGGTTACAAATAAAATAGAGTCAAAACCAGAACATGACAATGAATAAGTCTTAATCGATTCAAATGCAGTCACTGTACAAACTTAAACCTGGTCAAAAGTGAGACTAAGTTTGAGGAGGAATAAAGCAAAACCAGGACTAAACTAGAGCTCTAGGACTGAATACTGTCTACAAGAATATATCTATTTTGTTAGTTTCAAGTTCAGTTTTTGATGTTTAAGGAGTGATGATTTTAAATGACATTGTGTCTAGGACTACCCCAAAAGCAGCTTTAAACCAGGTGTAACTCAGGTCTAAACCAGGTCTAAACCAGGTCTAAACCAGGTCTAAACCAGGTCTAAACCAGGTCTAAACCAGGTCTAAACCAGGTCTAAACCAGGTCTAAACCAGGTCTAAACCAGGTCTAAACCAGGTCTAAACCAGGTCTAAACCAGGTCTAAACCAGGTCTAAACCAGGTCTAAACCAGGTCTAAACCAGGTCTAAACCAGGTCTAAACCAGGTCTAAACCAGGTCTAAGCCAGGTCTAAG
>KN483081.1:44775-56298 GCA_000787095.1 Periophthalmodon schlosseri | reverse complement strand
TCCTAATCACGGACATCGGAGCTGACTTCCTGACGTGCTCGGCGCTGAACCGGGCTAAGATTAGCCAAATGTACTGCGCACATTATCATCAGTGTCAAGGCAAGTCTCATGTAATAAGTTTGCTCTGGGCTTTTACAGTGCAGTGCACTTTGAGCTGGAAGTGTTTAAATGAGCGAATAGAAAGTGAGAATGGTGTTTGGGCTCATGTTGTGACCATTAACTGATAATTGCTGAGATCAACATTTTAAAGTTTAAGTTAAAAAATGTACATTTCCCTGATATAATTTAAAACACACAGCCGCCTCTTTAGCTTAACGTATCCCTCCAGGAGCAAACTAGCCCCGATATCATAGGTTTTGGTATTAGCACAAATATAGAGCTCAACTCCAATAGAAAACACAAACTATTCACATTAATTTAGCATTACCTTTTCCAAAATCAAAGTGGACTGGGATTTGAAATGGACGGATCAAAAAAAATGCAATCTGGAGTTCCTCAAGGCTCCTTTCTTACAGGTTTTTTTATTCTTACTTCGAAGCAATAATAAATAAATGTTGGCTGGAGGACTGTATTTGAAGGATGGAGCGTGAGATTGACAGGTGGACTGTTGTGGTGAAGACGGGCTGAGTCCAGGATGGAGCGTGAGATTGACAGGTGGACTGTTGTGGTGAAGACGGAGCTGAGTCCAAAGGCAAAGCTCTCGATTTACAGGTCAATCTACGTTCCCCCCCTCACCTATGGCCATGAGCTTTGGGTAATGACCCAAAGGACAAGGTGGCGGATACAAGTTGAGAAGTTGAGATGAGTTTCCTCCGCAGGGTGGCTGGGTGCTCAGTCACACGGGAGGAGCTCGGAGTAGAGCCGTTGCTCCTCTGCGTCGAGGAGCAGCTGAGGTGGCTCGGGCATCTGCTCCGCATGCCTCCTGGACGCCTCCGGGCATGTCCCACCAAGAGGAGGCCCCAGGGTAGACCCAGGACACGCTCTAGGCTGACTTGGGCATGTGGGTCCCACAGGAGGAGCTGGAGGAAGTGTCTGGGGTGAGAGAAGTCTGGTAGTTCCTGCTTAGACTGCTGCCCCCGTGACCCGGTGGACGAAAATGGACAGATGTTTTGTTCCTGTCCACAGTGGGTCACAAGACAATGCACTTTCCGGGTCAATCACTTCAGTAATCTTGGATAGACTAAAAGGTTAAGTTTGATATGACAAATTATACTGCGCTGTGTCCAGATACAAGCTCCCAGGAATAAGAATGGCATCGTTTATTGACCATAATCTGCTTCCTAAATGCGGTAAGCGCTCACCCTTTTGTCGAACATAATGGCGTTTCTTATATCACTGTGAACAGGGAGCACGGACCCAGCCTAATGTACTGCTTCAATTATACCCACTCTCATCTAATGTCTCCTAATGACCTCCTGCCTATTTCAGGTTTCAGTCAAAGCACCTTACCATTATGAAAAAGCAAAGATCCGAAATCAGCACATCCGGTCCGTGTCAGAGGCCTGCCAATTACCTTCACCCGTACTCATAATTTCTAACATTACAGCTAATCAACATTAATCAGATGTAAAAGAATATAATATAAGTAATGAAACAAGTAATGACCGAGGTTTAATTGGCTTATCCAGAGGTCGTGAGGTCGTTGCTACAGGGCATCTGGCTCACATCCTCTTTAACTGGTTAAAGCAGTGAGCGTTCTTCACATTAGACAGCCACGCCTCCTGCGTAATGAAACGATGGCTTGACCTGGACCTGTGCGAACGTATGTGTTACTCGCAGGTTAAACAACTTCATTTTCGCAGAATTGAGAACAAGAACCGAATCGTAATGGGCGGACGGGATCGTACCAAATACGACGTAGAGATGAAATTAGATTAGACACTTTATTATAACTACGCCTTAATTATAAGCTCTATAAAGCATGAAGATCTATGGCGAGGCAGCCCACGACAAGCGACAGCACAACAAGAACGATTTCAAGACGTATACCCAATTTTTTCCCATGTTTTTCAGCAAAAGCCCCAATACACAAATACTGTATAAGCAGCTCTTGAGGTTAAAGTAGGTCAGCCGTGTACTGCCTGCATCTAATTGTAAAGTGTTTTATTGCCAGAGTATCGGGAAGTCCGCAGATGGCGTGCTAGTTGTTGTTAGCTTTACCGTGAAGGGCAAAACTACGGCCTGGTCTTTTAAAGTCGCCAAACCTGATGAATGATTATGAACTCACTGCAGTGAATATTTAGGATGCTGTGAGATCCTAAGTGAGGACTATGTTTGGATGACTGCAAAGAGTTTAAAATGAACTAGTTCTGTTTTCCTCAGTAAAAATCAGGCACTGAGGCTTTTAAAGGTCCCATATTACGCAAAATTGACTCTTGTGAGCTTTAAGCCGTGTTATAATGTTGTTATCTCCTCAAAAACAGACCTGGAGTTGTGTTTTGTTTCATTCACACATGTTTGAGTAACACTTTATTATTCGTCTGTCCACATCTCCAAAGCTCAAAATGCTCTGTTCCACTTTGTGATGTCATGAAGCTGCAGTTTTCAAGTTAACATCTCCTTTAACCTTTAGTTCAGTAGAGATTGGAAATTCCAGGTCTGAAATGATCCAAATGATTCTAGTGAAGGTGTGTGGAGTTTAAAAACACAGTGGAGCACTTCCTGTATAACCACATAATGACATCACAAGGTGGAACAGAGTGTTTTCTGTTTGAGAGAAGAACTCAGCCTAAATCTGCAAGGTTTGTGTGTTAAACATGTGAGAATGAAACAAAACACAACTCCAGGTCTGTTTGTGACGAGGAAACAACATAACGATCAGAAAATGTCGTAACATGGGCCCTTTAAGAATTGATAATTTTGGTGGTTGCCATAACAACTACCACAGCTCCCCCATAGTTGCTGTTTCACATTGCAGCTGCGTTGACAGTTCCTCACCTCCGCCGTGGCCTTGCACACCCACACAAGTGTAAGGCGACAGGACCCCGTGTCAGTTCATATGTTCAGGGCGATAGCAGCGTGTGACCGGCCGCGCAGGGACAAAAAGAACACATTTACAAACCCACTGGAGCCGCACCTGGCGAGCAGAGAGCATCATGGGAAACCACACAGCTCCAAGTGCCTTCTTTTCACATATTTATTTCCATTGTGGAGTGCCAGCCCTCACCACCGGAACAAATTACACTGGAAATAGCAATGCATGTTCCCCCATACTCCTCTGAAAATATCTGGATGTGCCCTTGAAGGATTTGAATTCGTCAATATTTTTCTGTTTTTCTCTCCCCATAGCAGTATTTTAGCACCTGCTGTATTTGTATATTTCATGGTTGAGATGCGCTGCAAAGCTTCAAAGCATAACCCATTTAAACCGCCAGCAGCACAGATGTGGTCAGATCTGGTCAAATGTTCATCGCAGTCACCCCGGTAGAATTATCTGCAAAAAAAATCAGCTTTAATTTGTTTTTTTTGAGTTTTACGTTAAAGATTACTATCCAAAAACACTGTGTTTCATCATGACGACTGAAAAAATACATGTTTGCATCAGTTTTGTTTTCTTACATATTACTTCATAGCCACAGCTGTCCTGGGGTAAACTCACAGACTGTATAAAGAAGTGAGCTAATAGCGTTCGGCTCCAGTCAAATGAAGCTCATCGAGGCTACAGCAGTTATAGGGCGAATTTGGAGCCGAGTTCCATATTTGGAATTCTGACCACGAGTGTCATAGCAACCAAAGAGCCAATCCGGAGCGAGGCTGTTGAAGGTAACGACTCTTCCCGCCCGCACCGCTGATTTAGCAGGGAGCGGGCGCTTAGCAACGCTGTCAATCAAACCTGTTGCTAACGCTAGCAGGAGCGACCTCAGGGAAAGAAGGCGCCTGATTTGTCTGTTATTAATGTTCATATCTTGAGTTACGGACACAAAAGCGAAATAAAAACACCAGGATCACGTAGAGCGGGTTAATATGAACATTTTAAGCCCAAAATGACGAGTCTGACAGCAGCAGTTACAGAGAGAGGGGCCACAGCTTTTCAATAGAAAGTGAATTGGAGCCGATGGAGCCGGAAGCGCAGCCCATGATCACTTTCTATTCGGAACGTGGCAGCTAGCAGGTTAGCTGTGTCCATTTATATATACAGTCTATGGGTAAACTGACAGAAGTGTGGTTGCCCGTCTGCCACAATGTCCTTCCACTACGTTCACTACACTCCCGGTGGCCAAGGTGGGTGAAGTGTCTTGCCCAAGGACACAATAACATTACGCACTGGTCGGAGTTTGGGTCAAACTACAGACCTAGCTTGATGAGATGAGCAGGTTTTGAGGTTCCTCACATCTGCAGTCAGATGTTTCACAATGGACACGTCACTTGTGATGTTAAAGGAACATCACAGGACGTAAGAGTTTGGTTTTAAACTCCTGTGTCCCCAGATGTGAGGTAGATATGTTCAAATCAAATAGACCTGTAGCTCTTATTGCTAACAACTGTTGAAAAAAGCTGATTTATTCTTAGTTACGAAAACATCAACAAGGCCGAGCTGTTTATGTTATAATTTGGTGTTTTGTTTCTCAAGACCAGTCAAAAAGCAGAATGAGCCTCACACGAGTTTCTCATTTGGGTTTCAATGCTAAAAATCCAGCTGGTTTAAAACCAAAATGCCTCTTTCTGATCTGATGGTCACTACCTAAACCCAACACCTGCAGCCGGTCATGAATCAGAGCTAGTGCAGCCTCTGGAGGTTCTGCGCTTCACGTGAGGCCTGTCCGTACACTGAGATGTTCTTTTTCAGTTCTAGACAAACTAGACAAACGTTTTGGAGACAGTATGTTTCAGCAATCACCCAAGAAGAAATAAGACCGCAGCGGAACGGCCGTGCAGACTCTGCCGTCATGACAACAAAATGTGTAAATGCAACTCCACTCGGAAAAGAGCCAGAAAACGGCGTTGGCGCCAGGTCACTTTTGTGCTCTCCGATAAATGGCTTCTTCATATGAAATAGTGATTTGGACTTTCTTTCCCGGAGAACGAAAAGGATAAAAAAACATAATGTAATACGGCGAGCAAACAGCAGCCCGCAGTGTAGGAGCAGAGGCTGAAGCGGAGGCTGAAGCGCCGAAGCGTGAAATAACACACAGCAAATGAAAAGAGCAGTGATCACAGACGGCCTAATGAGCAGGAGGGTCATTTCAGAGGGATTTGCATGTGGAGACTTTAGTACAAGTTCAAACATGAGCACACAGACTGCACAGTGAGGCTACTGTCTCCAGGGGGCGGGACGTTTGGTGTCGGGAAAGTGCGGTTTAAGATTAAGAACTCGAGATCGAGACCAGACAAGGGATCAAAATTGAAGTCACTGTATTCGCATAAACTTTATTATAAATGAGAAAAAATATGTTTTACAGGTTCTACCGCTCGGCAAGTCTCTGTAAGTGGAGATTCACGACTATTTGAATATTTATAACAAAGCTGTACCTGATTTTAAACGTTTGAAAATATTTAAAATAGTTTCCAGCTGTTGAAACGTATCCCTCACATTCGTATTTTTAGTTTCCTAATAATTCACTGCGATGAGTTTATAAGCCCTTTACTTACTTACTAGAGCACAGTTTTACCGTCCTCGTAATGCTAACAACAACTAGCATGCTAACAGCGCACCGGGCCTTACTTACTGATTTGTGCACAATAAAACGCTTTAGAATTAAATAAAGCGTTTATCTGTACTGGGGTAAGAGAATTTTTATTTTTATTTACGCCATTTTTCCTCGTTCAGAACAGACCTGGAGTTGTGCTTTGTTTCATTCGCACATGTTTAACACACAAACCCTGCAGATTTAAGCTGAGTCCTTCCCTCAAACCGAAAACACCCTGTTCCACCTTGTGATGTCATGTGGTAGTACAGGAAGTGCTCCACTGTGTTTTTAAACTCCACACACCTTCACTAGAATCATTTGGATGATTTCAGTTCTGGAATTGCAAATCTCTACTGAACTAAAGGTAAAAAGGAGCTGTTAACTTGAAAACTACCACTTCATGACATCACAGACTAGAACAGAACAGACTAGACAGACTAATAAAGGGTTTACTCAAACAAAATGAATGTGAATGAAACAAAACACAACTCCAGGTGTTTTTGATGAGGAAACTCCATTATAACATGGCTTAAAGCTCACAAGAATCAGTTTTGTGTAATATGGGATAAGCAGCAGGTAAAAATAAGTCCACTGCGTGCTGTCTCCATCTAATTATAAAGTATTTTATCATCTGGTAATCAGGAAGTGCATGTTTGCGTTCTAGTTTTTCTTGGCAAAGCTCCAATC
This sequence comes from Periophthalmodon schlosseri, assembly GCA_000787095.1. NCBI lineage: Eukaryota > Metazoa > Chordata > Actinopteri > Gobiiformes > Gobiidae > Periophthalmodon > Periophthalmodon schlosseri. The sequence goes on along the minus strand of KN483081.1, from coordinate 49,984 downwards.
AGGCCCCTGACAGTCGTGAAAAGCGCTTATAAAACTCATCGTGGTGAATCGTTAGAGTGCTCAGATTGCGGTGAGTGAGGAGTAAAACAAACTAGTTCTGATTTCACGTTTTTAAAGCGGTAAGAACGAGGTAGACTTTAACTTTAGGTTGTTACCGTGGAGATGTAGGTCGAGGGGAGGGGCGGCGGCGGCGGGAGGATTTTCCGGGGCCGCTTTGTCACGTTCACATTAGCAAAAAAATAAAAAATCATAAAATTTACAATTACAGACCAAGTAACGAGGGCAGTCTCCCAGCGCTGCACAATTAGAGCGAGGCGTCCTGCAGTGAGACGAGAGCCAAAGGGGAACAGTTAAATCAATTATGAAACTGAAATCATTACCCTATGTCAAATATAATTGTAGCCACAGTACTTCTGCAAAAGCCTGCGAAATATCTGCACCAATTTGTAGTTCTAGTCGCGAAAAAAGCACGGAGCACGAATTAATATCTCCGGAGGGAAGCCGCTATCTTGTCTCCATGGAGGTGTTTTTGCTTTGCTTGAAATGTTCCACGGTATGGCATTAGCGATCTTTAAAGCGCCCATATTGTCCTCTGTTTTCTGGATCTATGTTATAATGTTGTTTCCTCCTTAAAAACATATCTGGGGTTTTGTTTTGTTTCATTCGCACATGTTTAACACACAAACACCCTGCGTATTTAGGCTGAGTTCTTCTCTCAGACTGAAAGCACACTGTTCCACCTTGTGATGTCATCATGTGGTAATACAACAAGTGCTCCGCAGTGTTTTTTAAACTCCATACACTTTCACTAGAGTCATTTGGATGATTTCAGACCTGGAACTGCCGATCGCTGTTGAACTAAAGGCAGAAGGTCGCTGTTAACTTGAAAACTACCGCTTCATGACATCACAAGGTGGAACAGAGCATTTTGAACTCTAATAAACAGTTCATGTTGTGTAATATAGGACCTTTAATGTCTTTAAATGTTTTTTTTACATTGAAAAACATGGGACCGTGAGCATGTTTGTCTCTCCACAGACCTGGACCTGTAACTTGACCTGGAGACATCACGTGCTTGTCTCCATGGAGATAGGTTAGTTTAATGCCACACTGTGGAACATTACACACAAAGCATATAACATCCCCATGGAGAGAAGTCGGTGGTGGACCCTCCATGAGAAGTATTTTCTGAATCGCAGTTTCCATTTCAGGGATGTCAAGATAAATGAATTCCTCACTACGTTTTTTTCTACTAAATCAGGTTTGTCCAAACTATGGCGATTGTCATTGTCATTGTCCTGGGAAGTACTTTTTACTGCAAGTTTTAAATCCGCTACTGTTATAACTTAAATATCTCACCATTTGGATGTGAGACAGGCCTGATTATAAGGTTAGGAGAGTGAAATAAGACGCGGTGGTATTTAAAAGCTACTCACCTACTTTTTTTGAACGATTTCTGTCTGAGATGTGGAAATCCTCGCTCTGTTAACAGCTCAAGCTAACGCAAGCGGCTAACGCTAGCAACTTTACGCCATAACGGTTTATTTACGTTTATTTACGTTTATTTATTCATAATCAGGAACAACAGTGCGATAAACCATCGCTTCTATCTGCTTCATTCAGTTGTGTTGTGTCCAGTTAAACACCTGTCGCTGCTCTGTTAGTTTTTTTACGCATAATCGCAATGCATTATGGTCTATACTGACCGCTCTGGTGACCACACATGCCCACTGCTTTTCAAGGTGCATTGTGGGAAATTTTGAGTGCACAACTGTAGTTTTTCACTCCTTGGTCATTCAGTCATCACTAAAAATAGCGTGACTCCTAAACGGCGCCCCCTGTAGGGACTAGAGCGGACATTCGGACGCAGCCGGTGTTTCAATCCGCAGCCCGCCCTGTAAAAGAGTTTGGACACGTCTGCGCTAAACTTTAGATGTTTTATATTGGTCGGTCAGCAGCTGTCCTCACGCCTGACCGCTCCACTCCTCCAGTTCGCACTTCACAAAAACGACTGACCTCGAGCGCATGAAGCCGTTACGGCAAAATCTGAAATCACTCAGATCAAGAATAGAGAAAAAAATATACTTGGATGTCTTATCTCCGTGGAGACAAGCGGGTGATGCCACGAGCCCGAGTTACAGGTCGGATCATGCGGAGAGGCGAGCTCGCTCGCTGGGGTTTTCAAGGGATTAGCAATAAATAAAACTAATGCCATTCTGAAATTTCCAGGCAAAGCATTAACATCTCCATGGAGACGAGGGCAGATCCGCCACCAGAGAAAATACCTGATTTTGTCATAAAAACATGAAAAACAGAGCTAGTTCATTATAATAGCGATGGGACTTTCGGCTCCTTTGTGAGATCCGAATCTTTTGGATGCGTTCACGTCAAAGAGTCGTTCAAAAAACTGGCTCTTTTACTATTTATGACAGAAGCCAATGTGAGAACTCATTTTATCTACAAACTAATCACAGAGAGAAACGACCAAGGCAAAGATTTGATTAAAACGGGAGAGTGGGAGAGTGTACCCACAGAAATTATGCATAATTTAAATAAACCGACGCAGTGATTCTTGTGTTGGTTCAGTGTTAATCAGAATAAAAATGCATGCAAATTGGAAAGAAAAAGATTCGGTTCATTTAAAAGATGAGACTCGGTTCTAACTGTTCACAAGAACCGTTCAAAAGAGCCGACTCGTTCACGAACATCACAACATTACATTATAAACGTTTTGCAGTGGCCTTTTCACAACTTCCAGAGGCTAGAGCAGAGTGTCGCCGTCACGGTAAAGCTCACAAAAACTAGCATGGTAATCGCGCACTTCCTGATTTTCTGAAAGCAATAACCTTATGCATTACAAACATCCAAATCATGCACCAAGACAAGTTTATAAACGATTATCACAACTTTCAGAGACCAAATCGAAGTTTGGCCGTCATGGTAAAGCTCACAAAAACTAGCATGCTAACCTACACTTCCTGATTCCAATAACATAGCATTGCTTTGGACCACATTTGCAGTGATCCAAAGTTATTCCTCACTTACTTTATTCAATGGAGCATTCAGAGCTTCCTAATTATTCACTGAGATGAGTTTATAAGCACTTTCACAACTTCCAGAAGCTTACAAAAACTAGCATGCTAACCACGCACTTCCTGATTATCTGAAAGCATTAGCCTTATGCATCCCGAGCATCCTAATTATTCATCGAGATGAGTTCATAAGCACTTATCACTACTTTCAGAGGCAATAGCAGAGTGTCGCCGTCAAGGTAAAGCTCACAAAAACTAGCATGCTAACTGCGCACTTCCTGACTCTCTGAAAGCAATAACTTTATGCATTCCGAGCATCCTGAGCACCGTTATCCTAATTATGCACCAAGACGAGTTCATAAACGATTATCACAACCTTCAGAGACCAAATCGGAGTTTGGCCGTCACGGTAATGCTGACAAAAACTAGCAAGCTAACCATACACTTCCTGATTCTAATAGCATAGCATTGCTTTGGACCACATTTGCAGTGGTCCAAAGTTATTTCTCACTTACTTTATTCAATGGAGCATTCAGAGCATCCTAATTATTCACCGAGATGAGTTTATAAGCACTTTCACAACTTCCAGAGGCTCACAAAAACTAGCAAGCTAACCATGCACTTCCTGATTCTCTGAAAATACAACGCTTTATGATTAGACTGTACACAGCAGACTTATTTTGACCTGTACAGCTGCTTAAATCACACATCTGTACTGGGGCGAGACTAATTTCACTCCAATCCAAGAGGAGGGGGAATCAGATACAGGTCCGTTCCATAGAAACGTGATGATCTTCCACTGTATCCGTCTGACAGAAGAACTGTGTAAGCTCCTTGTAATAGCACGGGCACATGGGCTTATGGGAAGGATGTGGGCTCGTGTCAAGGGCGGACTCGCTCGTGTAGCATCTCATTTACATAGAATTAAATTAGGAGATGGGGCGAAGGCTTCAGATAATGTCACGGCCGACGGCGATGATGGCAACTGACGTGAACAGCTCCAGTGATTGGGAGCCATCTGCGCGAATGAATGCAGCTGATCGTGCATTTACAATGTGTCAAAGCCGCGCGCCGTCGTCCCCCATTATGATCAACACAACTGGGACGCAACTCTGGCGTGGGCTCGTTCAGTGAGTGAAGCAACGCGAAGGACGTGAACGGAAACGCACTGAAATATACTGTAAGTGGAGTCGGTGTTTGAATTCTGATTACGCTACTTTCTGATCTATGTCGTTTCCTCGTCACAGACAGATCTGGAGTTGTGTTTTGGTTCATTCACGCATGTTTTAACACACGAACCCTGCGTATTTAGGCTGAGTTCTTCTCTCAAACTGAAAACACTCTGTTCCACCTTGTGACGTCATGCGGTGATACAGGAAGTGCTCCATTGTGTTTTTAAACTCCACACACCTTCACAAGAATCATTTGGATCATTTCAGCCGACCTCTGCTAAACAAAAGGTAAAAGGTAGATGTTAACTTGAAAACTACCGCTTCATGACATCACAAGGTGGAACAGAGCATTTTGAGCTTTGGAGGTGTAGACAGACTAATACTAAAGTGTTACTCAAACGTGTGAATGAAACAAAACACAACTCCAGGTCTGTTTTTGAGGAGGTAACGGCGTTAGAACATGACTTAAAGCTCGTAATGTAATTTCTACCTTAAACTAGACGGGACGATTTTGAAATTTGGCGTCACGGTTATCATGGCCAAAATAATTTCGATTAACGATTATGTCACGATAATGATTAAAGTAGCTGACGGTTTAACAATGTTCTGGATATGGATCATTATAATTTTAATATTATGAACAGGTTCCATATTTAAACAGCTGTTATAGTGTTGTACTTTGTTTTGAGTGAAAGCAACATCTAGAAGAGATCATCAGGAGAAGTAGGTTTGTTCTGCAACTACCTTTGTTGGCGATTCCCACGATTATATAAAGCGATTATGGTCCACCCTTTCTGTCACGATAAATGGAAGAAAGAGGTGGAGCTATGAAACAACAGAATTCAGTTTTCAATTCCTCTTTGGGCTGAACATGAGAATAGATTTAACCAACAGAAAGTTAGAAAATCAACAGTGAAACAGACATCGGTCAATAACAGACAAGCAGAATAACCAACAAAAAACAAGCAAATGGAGACGTGTCCCAGAGCGCCCCCTGTCCTTAGA
>KN483081.1:15480-44549 GCA_000787095.1 Periophthalmodon schlosseri | reverse complement strand
GGACGGGCAGCTGCAGATGTGTCCAGGACTAAACCAGGACTAAACCAGGACTAAACCAGGACGGGCAGCTGCAGATGTGTCCAGGACTAATGCGCATCCATTTACAGATAGAGTTCAGGTCTGTAGAGCCAGAGCCCACTCAACTAAGGAACTAAGGGAAAAGCTAATTTATAGACAAAATGTTCCTCCAGTCCATTACAACACGACCTACATCTGCTCCTTTATGACAACAAATGTTTAAACTGATCCCAAGAAAAACACTTGAGACGCACAACACAGTGTCCTCATTCAGATGAAAGGGGAGCTGCACCATCTTATTACTATAATCTAGAGCGGCCATTTGAAACAACGTCACTGTCGGTGCAAGGTCACTATTACTTTTTATGTGATCGTCGTTTGGGTGCAGATGGGGAGGGGCGAAGAAAAGCATAGATGCGATCATGGTTTACTAACTGCATTGGAAAAATCTAATCTCTATTGTTAAAAGGCTCTAAATTAACATGTTAAGTGAGCACCCACATTGAAAACCTTAGCACCCCCTTAGCTCCTCCCATTAAAACTGTCTGGCACTGCCCCTGTAAGAATTTTCACCATGCAAAATACATTTTGGCTAAAATTGTGTGATACAAAAAAATCAATTAATAAAAAGTGTCTTTTATTCTGAAAATTACCGTTTAACCTTTTGTGCTAGACAACCATGACTGCTATTACTTTACACATAGGTAACTCTTATAGGTTTTTATCTATTGGTTAAAATAATTAAACAGATTTTTTTTTTTTTTTTTTTACCATTGTAAAGGATACCTAATTCTGCAGTACATACAAATAACCAGCAGATGGTGCTTCATCATCATTACTCTACACTTTTCAAATCTTTATAAGTGTTGCCATATCTCAACTTCTTTAACCTTTCTATACGTGGCTATATTTTTACAACATTCACTTCGGAACACATTTTTTACACAGAATGTCAACTTAAAGTTCATTGTGTGAGCAGAGAAACCAAACCATTCACACACCAATGTACGCAGACACTGGAGGTGAGGTGGTTTAAGTGTCTTGCCCATGGACACAACAATAGCATTCATCTGTGGGAGCTGGAATCACACAATTCTACCAATGATGTTTACGTCAACAGAGGGATTCAAACTGTCAAGAGTGGGATTTGAACCACCAACCTTCAGACAAACACTGTGCCAACTGAGCTACTGTCGCCCCAATGATGTTTATGTCAAGAGCGGGATTCGAACCACCAACTTTCAGACAAACGCTCTGCCAATTGAACTACTGTTGCCCCAACGATGTTTATGTCGAACCACTAACCTTCGGACAAACGCTCTACCAACTGAGCTACTGTCGCCCCAATGATGTTTATGTCAAGAGCGGGATTCGAACCACCAACCTTCAGACACACTCTACCAACTGAGCCACTGTCTCCCCAGTCACCACAGGCCGTCACTCACAAACCCTTCTGCCACTCCGCTGTATCTACTTCTTATCCTCCAATTGCTAATAATCCTCAGACTCTGAAGAATCACGTCTTTCACTTTCACACCAGTCTCACAAACAGCCTCTCGGAGCCTCAGCAGAGCAGTTAGCGGTTAGCAGTTAGCAGTTAGCAGTTAGCATTTAGCATCTATTGCGCTGGCTAAGTTTACACTTCATAAAGGAATTGAAACTGTATCAGTGCCACAAAATGTCACCCGCAAACCCACAAACTCCCCGCGGCCGGACTCCGAAACCTCCACCGGTGACGAATGCCACGTCGTCAATCACTCCCCGTTGGCCTTTGCGCGAGTCGGAGCGGGAAGGAACTCGGGAAGGAAATGAGCGGAATTATGAGGAATCTGAGGAATACTGCGGCAACGGAATTTAGCACGGGCGAGACGGTGGATTGTTCAAATGAGCCAGACGTCACGCCCCATTACCGGACTAAAGAGGTCTAAAAACGGTCTTATTCCGGCAGTATTTATCGATATGCCCTTCTGTGTTGGGTGAACTTGAGTTAGCGGGTTCGTGTCAGAGGCTGGATTTGGTAAGGTACACGTCTTAAGCTAGGTTTGGTCAGGAGTACCTAGCTGGAGGTATTATTCTGTTGCGAATGTTTTAGAATATGAGAGTCACAAGAAGCTAAATGGTCTGATAGATTAATAGTGTTGTTTTATCCCTTCGCACGCACGTATTTACACAGTTCGCTATGCTTTTTAGTTTGTTTAAAGGGCCCGTATTACACTATTTAAAGGGCCCATATTACACTATTTAAAGGGCCCGTATTACACTATTTAAAGGGCCCATATTACACTCTTTTCTGATCTATGTTCTAATGTTGTTTCCTCGTCACAAACAGACCTGGAGTTGTGTTTTAGACCGAGTTCTTCTCTCAAACAGAAAACACTCTGTTCCACCTCGTGATGTCATGTGGTAATACAGGAAGTGCTCCATTGTGTTTTTAAACTCCACACACCTTCACTAGAATCATCTGAGTCATTCATTTCAGCCCTGGAATTCCGATTCTCTACTAAACTAAAGGTAAAAGGAGCTGTTAACTTGAAAACTACCGCTTCGTGACATCACAAGGTGGAACAGAGCATTTTGAGTTTTGGAGATGTAGACAGACTAATAATAAAGAGTTACTAAAACACAACTCCAGGTCTGTTTTTTGAGGCGGTAACAACATTATAACATGACTTAAAGCTACGTCAGTTTTGTGTGATATGGGACATTTAAAAGTGCACTATGTAAAACGGAGATTCTCAATGAAGATGCAATTGCTTTGCCTGGAATGTTCCACAGTACGGCATTACGCTCACCCACAGAGACAAGCAGGTGACAACACAAGGCCGAGTTACCGAAAGATCAGATCTGTGGAGAGGTGACACCGCTCGCAGAAAGAATGCATGTTTCTCAAGGTACTTTTTAAGCAAATAGCTGAATACTAGCGAAATAAATACATTTAAAGCCAAACAGTGGGACATTTCAGGCATAGCAATAACGTCTCCATGAAGACAAGACGACGATGAAGAAATGTTACACAGGGCAACTTTAATATGTGGTAGTTTTTTTCATACTACTCATTGTGCAGGTCCCATCTGCAGCAGCACTAACCCTGTGATAATAACATGAGGAATGAGTCATATATTTTGCTGCACACTTAAGGGCAGGTGGAAGGTCAAATCCAAGACATCCACCTGATTTATTTTAATTGAAGGATTAAAGCTATACTGTGTGACTTTTCTGGCGGAGGACCCGTGTAATTGCTGTTCTAAAGCATACATTACAAAGTTACCCATCACCAGGGAGACAGATAGAAGCATTTCCCTCCTTTTTTCGGAATAACAACGGCAAAATAATTACATTTCCATGGAGGCGAGCAGGCGGCTAAACCCCGGCAGAAAAGTTCCACGGTGTAGCTTTAGTAACAGTTCAGAGCGGGAAGCGTCTCTGTGTCTGTGAGACGTTGAAGGTTGAATCCTTGGAGCGGCCATTACTCATTAAGAACAGGCTCCGCAGAGGTTCCTGTCGTCTCGCTCGTGTGTGAGTGAGTGTAACAGTAGCAGATTATGTTTGTCTTTCTCTCATCTGCCCTTCACCTCCAGGAAAATGAAGAATGTTCTTTTGTACCATTTTACAACTTGTTCAATTCAAAGCATTAGGCTGGAGAAAGGTCCCAGATGAGATGTCACTGTGAGCCTGGAGCACTTTGCGGCATAATTTTACATTACATTTCAGGTTGCTTTGATAAATGGAAGGTGGACCGGACAAAATAGTACTTACCAACATGAATCATATGAATTATTCCCTCAAACTTTATTCCATCCATCTTCTCCCGCTTATCCAGGGCTGGGTCGCGGGGGCAGCAGTCTAAGCAGGAACTCTCAGACTTCCCTCACCGCAGACACTTCCTCCAGCTCCTCCGGTGGGACCCCAAGACGTTCCCAGGCCAGCCCAGAGACATATGTGTCCACCATCTTGTCCTTTTGGTCATTGCCCAAAGCTCATGACCACAGGTGAGGGTGAGAACTTAGACTGACCGTGAAATCGAGAGCTTTGCCTTTGGACTCAGCTCCTTCAGCGCCTGTCAATCTCACGCTCCATCCTTCAAACTGGTGAACAAGACCCCCAGATACTTGAACTACTTGAACTTTATTCCTCTAACCGTATTTCTTTGTCAGTTTTAAAAAAACATAAATTGGATGTTTTGAACAGGATATACAGCCTCGCCAAAGAGTCCAATGAAAACAACACAACACCATATTTTTAAAGGTTCACTATGTAGCTTTTCTAGTGAAGGTACACCACCTGTTTGTCTCCATGGAGATGTTTCTGCTTTAACTGGAATATTACACACTGTTATACAACCTTAAAATGGAGACAAGCAGAGTGACGCCAGTAAGCAAAGTTACAAATAAGAACTGTGGAGAGGCGAATGCGTAATTTCAGGCATTTTTCAGTTAAAAAAAACCCACCCGTAATTGAAGAAATGCAAGATGGACAGGCTTAACGCCACACTAGGGAACATTCCAAAGCAATAACATCTCCATGGAGACAAGCAGGCGGCAGAACCTTCACCGGAGACACACACAAAACGCAGTACGTCTTACAGAGTTGGCTGAAAACACTGACGAGTCTTTATTATCTCCATGCTAACTTCGTCCGGAACAATAAAACCGCGGCGTCGGTGGCTCCCTCGCGCCGAGCGTTCGATATGGATCATGAGCCGGCCAGCGTGGTACGACATGAGACGGGACCGGCACATAACAAATAGGCCTTCTGCTCCGGCGTTATCGTGTGCAGCAGGTGCGCTCGGCAGATTCTTCACTCTTAACATTCATTATGTCTCTGCAAGACTGGAGCAAACCGAGAAAAATGGCTGCCTGTTGCTGATAATGGGAAGCATATCCACAGGGGAAATAATCTACACAAGGAAATAAATAAGATGACGACAGATCCCGAGTATTGACATGTATATTGTTGGAGGATGTGTTAAGGGAGACGGGAGACGAAAAGACCAGGCTGCACTTGATTTATGGGGCTAAAACTCAACTGTTTTCATGTACTTAAGATGGAGTATTCAGACAGATAAGAGATAATTGCCTCATTTTTAAAGCGGACATATTGTGCTTGTGTCTCTCTTTAGTTATAATCTACGACACCCGTGGATCATTACGTTATAATTTTCACATTTTAAATCGCAAAATTCATCTAAAACGACTTAATAAAAGAAACGAGTCCGCTGAGTTCTGTGTTAGAAAACCGCGGCGCCCGGTGGGAGCTGACGTCGCCGTAAACGTCATCACAACAAAGAGCCGTGGAGCTGTCGGCGCCCCCTGTGGATAGTTGCAGATCACACCAGCGAGCAGCGGATTGTTTTTTTATTTGTACCGAAATTACTACGCGACGCTTCTGAATCTTTACAAGTATCATCGATTAAGACAATAAAATCGGAAAACAAAGTGCGTACGTCACAGTGGGCGTGTACAGGTGGAGCTGAAAACGGGGGTTGATCGTCAAAATGGCGTCTTGAAAATAAGCGACTAAAGATGCTCAAACATGAATTACTCCAAATACAGCGTCAGAGGGTAAATGGTGAGGAGAAACAACACCAACATGGTTAAAAGCTCTGAAAAGTCGATTTTGCATAATAGGTCTGATTTAAAACAATAAAAAAATACATTAATACTTAAATTTTGTATTTAAAGTTGACAGACTATATACGGTTTCCATGGTGATTTCAGTTATTGTTGTGCCTAACATCCTGATGTGTGTCATGAGGCGTCTTACCCAAGGACAAATCGTCAATATGTGCTTGGTCAAAGTTCGAACTGCAGATCTTCTAGTTAGCGTGAAAATACTTAACCCACTATTCCAGTTATTGTATTTTCCGGACTATAAGTCGCGCTTTTTTCATAGTTTGGCCGGGGGTGCGATTTATACGTGAAATATATGTTTTTTCTTCATTATTATGCATTTTTTGGCTGGTGCGACTTATACTCAGGTGCGACTTATACTCAGGAAAATACAGTACATGTAGTTAGTTACAGTTCCTGCATGGTTAAAATAAAACTACTTTTATTATACTTATTTATTACTACTACTACTACTACTGAGTACAATTTCTTATACAAGTTTGTCAGCCTCCTTCCATTACCACGCCGCCTTCAGTTAAGTCGCCAATTATAAAGCATACATGCAGTTTGTGTGGGATGGCTCGGTGTTATATAAGCCGTGAGAAACTTCAACTTAAACAACAACAACTTCACCCTGAGGTCTGTGAACTACAGCTGTAAAAGACATTTTCAGAGTTGAAGCTGAAAAGTTCTTGTTCTAATTTTAAAATTCAAAAATGCAAAAGAAACCGGACCAGACTTTAAAGCCGACATATTGCGCTTGTGTCTATAGTTATGATCTGTAAAACCTGTGGATCGTTACGTTATAATTTGCACATTTTAAATTGAAATATTCATCTGAAACTACGCTGATTTCCACGTTAGAAAACTACGCCCAGTGGGACCTGACGTCGTAGCTGCGCATCACACTAGCGACCAGCCGATTTTTTATTTATTTTTTTCGTTTTCGCAAAAATGCCGAATCCTTACGTGTATCATCGATTGCGAAAATAAAACTGGAGAACGAAGTACAGACGAGCGGAGGTGCAAAATATATTCAGTTATGCAAAATTCACACCAACCACAACTCCGAGAAGGTGAATGACAAAGGGAAACAAATATAACATGGTAATAAAAAGCTGTAAAAAGTCGATTTTGCAGAGTAGGTCCGCTTTAAAATTGCGTCGCATTGACTGATTTTGACTAGCTCGTCGCAGTTACTCGCGACGCTATGCCCCCTATAGACCATCACGGAGACAACGCTATCTCTCTGCGGTGTACCTCACTTTTACTGTCTGAGCAAATGGAAAACCACATCATGTATAGTGTAACGATACATCAGGAATTCCCACTGCTTTTCCTGTACGGCTTTCAAATTCCCATTCATACCAGCCATTTATAATACAGAGCACATTAATATTGTATATGGAACGTATACCTCCGAGAAAGCAGCTGTTCGTTATCACTGTCGCCCCAGCGCCTCCTGGGGGAACGTTCATTAATACAGAATGTCAGGTAGCACCATTAGCCGCTATAGCCAACGCCACTCCCTCTCCTTTATCTTCTGGCTCCTGTTCAGAGGTGGAGACTGAGGTGCATGTGGAGCAGAGGTGGGTAGAGTAATGTTACTTCAAAGTATTATTACTCAAGTAGAAGTACAGATTACTCCAAGTAACAGTAAAAATGTATTTGGGAAAACTGCTATTCAAGGTCCTATATTACGCAAAATGGATTCTTGTGAGATTTAGGCCGTGTTATAATGTTGCTACCTCCTCGAAAACAGACCTGGAGTTGTGTTTTGTTTCATTCACACACGTTTGAGTAACTCTTTATTATTAGTCTGTCTACATCTCCAAAGCTCAAAATGCTCTGTTCCACCTTGTGATGTCATGAAACTGTAGTTTTCAAGTTAACAGCTCCTTTTACCTTTTGTTTATGAAAGATTTGCAATTCCAGGGCTGAAATGATCCAAATGATTCTAGTGAAGGTGTGTGGAGTTTAAAAACACAGTGGAGCACTTCCTGTATTACCACATGACATCACAAGGTGGAACAGAGTGTTTTCTGTTTGCGAGAAGAACTCAGCCTAAATCTGCAGGGTTTGTGTGTTAAACATGTGTGAATGAAACAAAACACAACTCCAGGTCTGTTTGTGATGAGGAAACATCTGAATTATAATCTGAAGTTAAATAATGCACAGAATGTGGTATTTTCATAGGATGGACCACAAATATTTGAGAAACTACTAAAAGTGCAATTTCTTTATACAGTTACTCAAGTAAATGTAACTGAGTAAATGTAACTGAGCACTACCCAACTCTGATGTTGAGTCACTGTGTGAAGAACCTGCAGAACAAAATACACCTTGAGGCACTTCGTTGTAAGTGTCAAAACCATTTAAAGTTGAAGTATCCGACATTTGTGCCACACTCAGCAAATCAGAACAACACATCTGAATTAGAGGCACTGTCTTCTCCTAATTATAAAGCATTTCATAAAGTGGAGCCAGAGTGAAGAGGCTGATGCGTTGCTAAAGTAAGCTTTGGGATTGCATCACGTCGTGTTGGTGATCCATCCTGACTCACTTTGCCGTCTGAGAAAACTGTTTTAAAGCAGACCTGTTATGCAAAATCCACTTTTCAAAGCTTTTAACCATGTTATAGTTGTTTCCCCTTCACATTTACCCTCTGAAGTTGTGTTTGGAGTGAGTCGTGCATTAGTTATCTTTAATCGCTTATTTAAGACGCCCACTGCTCTGTACTTACTTCGTTCTCCAGTTTGATCTTTTTAATCGGCGATACACGTAGGATTTGGAAGCGTTGCGTAGTCATTTTGGTACAAATGAAAAAAAATCTGCTGCTCGCTAGTGTGATGTGCAGCTGTCCATAGGGGGCGCCGACCGCTCAACGGCTCTTTGTTGTGATGACGTTTACGGCGACGTCAGCTCCCGTTGGGCACCGCAGTTTTCAACGCGGAAGTCAGCAGATTTGCTTCTTTTATTAAGTCGTTTTAGATGAATATTGTGATTTAAAATGTGCAAATTATAAAATAATGATCCGCGGGTGTCGTAGATTATAACTATAGCAGACGCAGTAGGGCTGATTTAAAGTCGTACACACACCCAAAAATCATTTCATGTGAATTTTAGTGATGTGCCAAAGGGTCTGTGAAAGCTACAGTGTCAGAGTTAACTTTGTCCTTTCACAGTCTGAAGGTCAGGAGGCTGTTTTAGATTTATTTGTGTGGGAGTTCCACCATTTTTTACATTCATTTAGGTTGTTTCAGCCTGATCATAACCACAAACCAAAACGTAACATACGCTATATCCAAAGAAAATTGACTTTACAAGTTCCACCAGGTCTAAACCAAGTATATAACAGGACTATTCCAGGTCTAATCTAGGGCTAAACCAGGTCTATAACAGGACTGTTCCAGGTCTGTTATAGACCTGGTTTAGACCTGGTTTAGCCCTAGATTAGGACTATCCCAGGTCTAATCTAGGCCTAAAGTAAGTCTAAAACAGGTCTATAACAGGACTAGTCCAGGTCTAATCTAGGGCTAAACCAGGTCTATAACAGGACTATTCCAGGTCCGTTATAGACCTGGTTTAGACCTGGTTTAGCCCTAGATTAGGACTATCCCAGGCCTAATCTAGGCCTAAACTAAGTCTAAAACAGGTCTATAATAGGACTATTCCAGGTCTAATCTAGGGTTTAAACCAGGTCTATAACAGGACTATTCCAGGTCTAATCTAGGACTAAACCAGGTCTAAAAGTGGACTACATCATCTACATCTCCAGATCAACTTGTCTTTGTAAAGATTTGCCAAAGCGTGTAGTTCCGGCTGGAAAGGTCAGGGAATCGGAGTAGCTATCAGAGTACACGAGGAGAATATGCAAATTCCACTCTGAGATAGAGACGGTCGTTATCTCTAAAAGCCGTTTTGCACAGCAGACACAAAAACTGTCCCGCTTCTATATGTTTTTGAACTGTCAGAGCGGAGCAGCTGGACACGGGCTCAGGGAGAAGGCTGCGGTGATAAAAGGCGCTGATCCACTTCTGGTGCGGTCGAGTGGAGGCCCACAGGGAAGCGTCCTCTGCTCGCTCCACTTATCCCTATAGGGGCCGCCGCTAACAGCCCCAGAACAGTCACTCTACAGCGCTGTGGGATAATCTCTAATCTGACATGCTCTCACTGTCCCATGTCCCCTCTCTGCTACAAGGCTTAGAACATAATAAAATCCAAAAGTAAAATCTGTCAACTGGGCAAAACGCTGTAGGAGTGAAGACGTTTGGCTGCTCATCCACGGCCGCTTCTTCACTTCTGGGCAGATCACTGCTGGACACTGCCTTATATCTGTCTGAAGGGAGGAGCTAACTACACTGAAACTAAAAACACCTGTTGTTTAGAGTTTCTGTTTGAAGGTTCGGTCTATTGAGCGACACTAAATGTGCACTGTGCCTGAGTCATACTTCACACCTATCCTGGCGAGCCCTATTTGTTTTTTGGGTTTTTTTTTTTTTGTTTCCTTTGTTTGCTTTGGGTCTGGGGATGGAGTTATAGATGGTGGAAAGATGATGTCTAACGCCCCCATTCCTGTTCAAGGAAGGATTGTCTTTCCTAACAAAAATTGCTTTTTAACTCCCCTCTCGAACCATTTCTTTACTTTTGGCTTTTACTGTGGATCAGACCTGGACGACTGAGGGATTAAACAGATGAGGCTTAGAACAGCAACTGCACTTACTCTAAAGGAGGCCTGTGGGTCCTTAGGTAAACGGTAAACGGTCAAGTTTTTATATACTGTAGCGCTTTTCCACTCTTATTAAATTTAATGGTATTCTAAGTATTCAGAACGAACTTCTCTGATTGGACCATGTATCAGAACCCATCCATCCATCCATTTTCCTCCACTTATCCGGGGCTGGGTCGAGGGGGCAGCAGTCTAAGCAGGGACTCCCGGACTTCCATCACTTCCTCCAGCTCCTCAGAATACGTTACAAAATACATTTCAATCCAGGTATTCACTGTTCTGTAATTAAATACATTTTCAGAGTGTTTTTCCCATCACTGAAGATGTGTTTCATATCAGTCGACAAGTCTCTCCATGGCCCAGCACCAAAGCACATCTCCCACATGTTGGTGTCATCTGAACCAACTAAACCAGGACTAAACCAGGACTAAACAAGGACTAAACCAGGACTAAACAAGGACTAAACCAGGACTAAACATGGTGAATCAGCGTTTGAGTTTTCTGCAGCTAAACCTGGAACATTCTTCCTGAAGATGTGAGACAGGCCTCGACTTTGACAATGTTTAAATCAAGGCTCTAAACGGTTCTGTTTAGCTGCTGTGACTGAAAGGGTTTTATTCTGCCTCTTCTCTTTTAATGTTAATTTTATGATGATTATTTATGTTTTGATTTGTTGTATTGTGATTTTAATGTGTTTCTTATTCTGTAAAACACTTTGAATAACTTTAATAATAAACTTGCCTTGCC
The DNA here is from genome assembly GCA_000787095.1 of Periophthalmodon schlosseri. Taxonomy (NCBI): domain Eukaryota; kingdom Metazoa; phylum Chordata; class Actinopteri; order Gobiiformes; family Gobiidae; genus Periophthalmodon; species Periophthalmodon schlosseri. The sequence continues at coordinate 33,446 of KN483081.1, read as the reverse complement.
TTAGCCTATTGAATTCAGCAAGTTGTACATATATAGCTCAGAACAGGATTGGCAGGTTTGACATTCTAATTCAAAAGGGTGATTTCTGACGACTCGTATCCCACTGACAACAGCCATGAGGTGTAAGGCCAAGGTGATGCTTATACTCGTTGTGTTTCTTAGGAGAGAGCAGAGCACAGTACCAGGCTTTATTATTTTGATACGAACCCTCTGGCGTCTCCCTGACAGAACCACATCCGTCATCCCTCACAACACCGCAGCCTATAGATTTATAAATATTTGACCGTAAAACAACGAACAGATAAAACCAACGCTGTGCGCCAGGTGAGTTTTTTTTCAAGTTGCCAACGCAGTTCATAAAAAAGTCACAGAAGCTTTTTGTATTGCAGGTATTAAAGGTGCCCTATGTCACTTTTTGGGGCAAGGGTCTGCCACCATAGACTGTATATATAAATGGACGTAGCTAACCTGCTAGCCGCCGCGTTCTAAACAGGAAGTGAGCGTGGGGGCGCTTCCGGCTCCGTCGACTCTGGCTGTAATTCACTTTACATTGAAAAACTGTCCCCTCTCTCTGTACCTGCTGCTGTCAGACTCGTCATTTTGGTCTTAAATGTTCGTATTAACCCTCTACATGATCCTGGGGTTTTTATTTCGCTATTTTGTCCGTAAATCAAGATATGAACATTAATAACAGACAAATCAAGCGCCTTCTTTCCCCGAGGTCGCTCCTGCTAGCGTTAGCAACAGGTTTGATTGACAGCGTTGCTAAGCGCCCGCTCCCTGCTAAACCAGCGTGGCTCCAGATTGGCTCTTTGGTTTCTATGATACTTGTGGTCGGAATTTGGCTCCAAATTGTCCGCTACAACTGCTCTGGCCTCGATGAGCTTCACTTGACTGGAGTCGAACGCTGTGGGTGACGTCACACTCGCTTCTTTACACAGTCTATGCTCTGCCACCTGCTTGTTTCCATGGAGATGTTGCTTAGCCCGGAATGTTACACAGTATGGCAGATGGCAATTGGCACCACCAGGGCAAGTTATGGGTCAGATCGGTGGAGAGGCGAGCCAACGTGGTAAGGAGCAGTTTAGCAATAAAACTCCCGTAATGAAATACATGTAAGATGGATGAATTAAATGCTATAGTGCGGAACATTACAGACAAAGCAGTATCTCCAGGGACGTTCTACCAGAAAAGTTACACAGTGCACCTTTATTGTTACTGTATTTCATTGGTGGAAGAAGTACTCATTTTGTTAAGTAAAAGTACAGATACCAGGGCATTAAGATACTCAAAAAAAAAGTAAAAAGTAAGTATCACATGAAAAAATCTACTTAAGTAAAAGTTTTAAAGTAGCTGAACAATCGAATCAATCGTTTTTTTTTTTTCTAGCTGATTTTATTTGTATATTTTTGTTTTCTCAAATCATTAATGTGTTAAAAATAAACCCTCAGCCTTTTCAGCAGGTCTCAATAAAAAATACTTTTACTTTTCAGTCCAGTTCAAAAATGTAGTGGAGTAGAAAGTACAGAAACCTAAAATTTATACCTTCTTGAGTACAGTATATCACTACTTTTACTTCGTTATGTTCCATCACTGCTGTATTTTCATAATAAATGCCAAAAACAAATCCACAAATGTTGAAACAGATCATATATATTCGTAATTAGGACCTTGATCTCAGTAAATCCTACATAATATAACTTTAACACGCTCCCCATATTTGACTAATCACCATGGAAACATGTCCATGGAGGTGATGCGAGCAGGTACCTCCTCTAATCAAAGCGATGCATATTCAGAGCACACTGACCTATGGAAACCTCGTAGCTTCGTCCCGTTTGGCCTGAAATAAGCATCTCGGCTTCCACCTCGCTGTTCCCCGGACACGGCTGGCGCAAATTTACAAGATGGAAGTCAAACCGCTTCCCCAGACAACCGAGTGCACAAGCGAGGAAATTATACGAAAACTGCAGTCAGATAAGAACGTTTCCGTCACCGCTGATTTTGGTAACGCACTGCAACAACTATGTGTATTTATTTTAGAAAACCAGGTAAAAAGAGGTTTGTGTTTGTGATGAACTGCTTCAGTGAGAAAGTTCTGACAGAAAGGGCTACACGTAAAGTCGCACTTTTTTTCATAGTTTGGCCGGGGTTGCGACTTATACTCAGATGCAATTTATATGTGAAATATATGTTTTTTTCTTTATTATTATGCATTTTTTGGCTGGTGCGACTTACACTCAGGTGCGACTTATACTCAGGAAAATACGGTATGAATATTTGGTGTTATTAAATGATAACACCAAATATTACAGTCTTACAGGTCAGGTCTGTGGAGAGGTGACCCTTGTTTTTTCAAGGAATTGTTTAGCAATAAAACTCCCATAATGAAATACATGCACAATACACAAGATGGATGAATTAAATGCTATAGTGAGGAACATTAGAGACGAAGGAATATGTCCACAGACGCTCTACCAGAAAAGTTACATAATGCATCTTTAATGTTACTGTATCGCAGTGGTGGAAGAAGTACCAAGTTTTATTATTGAAGTAAAAGTACAGATCCAAGGCCGAAAAGATACTCAAGTAAAAAAGTAAAAGTGTCACATGAAAAAATCTGCGTAAGTAAAAGTATTAAAGTAGCTGTTTAAAAGATGGAAGTCAAAACAACAAGGGAGGAAATTATAAGAAAACTACAGTCAGATAAGAACGTTTCCATCACCACTGATTTTGGGAACTGCTACGACGCAGCTCATCTAGGGTCAGGGTAGTAACAAAAAACAAAAGATGGAAAAATGGTAAAGTAAAAGACGTAATTTAATGTACAGGGCTGTAAAAGGGCAAAGTAACAAAAATTGACTAAAACATTTACATAAATGTATAAAACAAAAGAACCTAAACTAAGAAACCGAAAATAACACGACTAACAAATAACAAGTTTTGTGTCTTAGAAAACGGGCCACGTAGGCCTATTAAAAACGAGTGACGAAACTAACACGAAAAACAAAACCACGAGTGTCCCAAAACAAAACACAAGTCACAGCCTACAAACAGAATCGAGTGACAAAATAAAAAGACACAAAATTAAACTAAACAAGTGTCTCACACACAAAGTTAGACACAAGCACAAACAAGTGACTAACGAAACAAACTGAGACACAGACAGAACGACAGAATAACAGAACGACAGACTGGCCACACTCAGGCCACAGCCCTGAACAGGTGTGAAGAATCTCCTTAAGGCGGCAGCAGGTGAGCCACAGGATTGGTCAGGCGGGGAAACAGTCGTCCAATCACCAGCAGGGGCTCACACAGCCTGGTTTTCATGGGGGAAAGGGACAGATTCAGTCACACACTAAACATAACAGGCAAATATTAACAAATGAAAAGATCTTAAGGTGTAGGGCCGTAACAGTAACTCACTCATAACAACTATATGTGTTTATTTCGGAAAACCAGGTAAAAAGAGGTCTCCGTTCGTGATGAACTGCTTCAGAGAGAAAGTTTTGACAGAAAGGACTACACATATTTGGTGTTATGAAATGATGGGACCTTTAGAGTGTATGCATTGGGAGTGTTATAGCTGCTGTAGGTGCCAGGAGAAATAAAATGCAATGTTGGACTAAATGTACTGGGGATATGAGGCCGCCGAATATGGTTGTATGGTTTAAGAGCGTGTAATAGAATAGAGAGTCTCTGCAGTTGGCTCTGGGCTCAACGGGAGCTGGCGAGGTCCAATCAGAGGGACAGTTGGCGCGACCTTTTTCTGCCGTAATGTAACGTCTGTGAGGTTTGTGCCGAGTCGTGCTGAAATCAATAAATCCTGACCATAGACTGTATATATAAATGGACATAGCTAACCTGTTAGCCGCCGCGTTCCAAATAGGAAGTGATCATGGGTGAGCTTTTGGTTCCATCAACTCTGGCTTCAATTCACTTTCTATTGAAAAACTGTGGCCCCTCTCTCTGTAACTGCTGCTGTCAGAGTCGTCATTTTGGTTTTAAAATGTTCGTATTAACCCGCTCTACATGATCCTGGTGTTTTTATTTCGCTATTGTGTCCGTAAATCAAAATATGAACATTAATAACAGACAAATCAGGCGCCTTCTTTCCCCGATGTCGCTCCCGCTAGCGTAAGCAACAGGTTTTACTGACAGCGTTGCTAAGCGCCCGCTCCCTGCGAAACCAGCAGCGCGGGCGGGAAGGGGCGTCACCTTCAACAGCCTGGCTCCGGATTGGCTCTTTGGTTGCTATGATACTCACAGTCGGAATTCCTAATATTTTGGAACTCGGCTCCAAATCCGCCCCATAACTGCTCTGGCCTCGACGAGCTTCATTTGACTGGAGCCGAACGCTGTGTGTGATGTCACACTCACTTAGTTCACTTCTTTATAAAGTCTCTGGTGTCAGTGCTAATGCTAATGCTAACTTCTATTCTCTTCTAACGTTAAATGCGACATAACGAAATTTTAATTTGTTGTCAGGACGATCCAATTATTTTTAGGTGTAGATTATTTCAGTCAGTGGCGTTATATAAATATTTATTAGGCTCCGAAATTAGCATTAGCATTAGCATTGACGCACAAAGACGCTCCCTGTCCGCTGTCTGATCAGTCAGGAGTTAATGATTTTAGCACAACTCGGTAAAATCCTCGCAGACATTACATTACACCGGAAATGGTCAAGCCGACTGTCCCTCTGATTGGACCTAGCTGGCCACCGTAGTGCGCAGAACTACAACTATTTAAACTAAAAATAGTGTCCTGCTGTACTCCAAAGCAATGAACCAGGAGCAGATGGGGGAGTGACGTCTGCTCCAAGTTAATGAATGTTGACTTTGGGTGGCAGTGGCTCAGCTCTGATCTGTGTATATTGCTGCTGTGTCCTTGGGCAAGACACTTCTTCACCAACTTTACCTACGAACGTGGCGGTCAGAGGGGCAGATGGTACAGAATAGCAGCCTCTTCTGTCAGTCTACCCCAGGGCAGCTGTGGCCGTAAGATTAGGACCACTATAGTCAATAGAAGTGAGTGCAAGACTATATTAAATGAAAAAAAAACAGAAAAACATTCTTTTCCTAAATCTTTCCAAGTTAACATCGTCTTGTGTCAATAGTAATTTGATTTGACTTGCATCCCTATTAATACAACTTCATTTAATATTTAATATTTAACCAGAGCTGACAGAGCCTTTTCAGTGGCAGCGCCAGACTATGGAACAGCGCCCTCTGCCTGTCAGATCCTCTCAGTCTTTAACGCAGTTTAAGACTAGACTGAAAACCCACCTCTTCTCCCTGGCATTTAACACTAGACAGGATATACAGGTGTTTTGTTTTTTCTTTCAGTATGTATCGTGTTATAAGTATATTTGACTTTTATGTGAAGCACTTTGGTCAGCTGAAGTTGTTTTAAATGTGTTAGGCCAAAATAAAAATAAAATAATGCAGATAAACTTGAATTAAATTGAATACATAAAATTAAATTTAAAAAAACAAAAAAAACCAAGATATTTTGGTTAAAATAAACAACAAAAAGTACTGAAGAAGTATAGGTCAGTGTAAATGTTACCAACCCATGACTCAATTGGCTCTGTGCACAACAGCGCCCCCAACCTCACTGTTAGCGTCACTACTTCCTGTCCGGTTTTATCTCTAAGAGGTTTTCACACTAGAATGAATAATAATTAAAAGATGAGGCAGTGGACAGGGAGCTGCGGGTGGATGTCACCGACAACATGTTAAACACTACACAAATAGACAGAGACATGTTTGTGTCTCAATGCTAACGCTAAAGCTAATTTTGAGGCATAATAAATATTAAAACAACATCACAAACTGAAGCATTCTACATATAAAAATAACTGGGTTGTCCTGTTTGAATTAATTAGAATTTTATGTTTTTCGGTTTTAATAAAAGTGACTGTTAGCTTTGAGACACAATGAGCTAGCTAGCATGCTACCTATTTTACTGTCAAAATAATACAGGCGTTCCTACATTCACAAAGTGTTTACCCCATATGTTTAATCTTAACCGCATTACAATTTTCTTTTACATTGTTTTTAACCCGTTCAAAACAAGTCTAGCATCGCCGCGAAATCCACATCGGCCACTTGTGCGGAGCAGCGTCTAACGGCTCTTGTCTTATGTAAATACAGACGTATGAGAAGGCCACGGGACGATATCGAGTCTGATCAAGTGCATTTGAACCACACTCGAGCCTAAAGTGGTTTAAACTTGAACTGGGAAGGTTGTACTTTACATTCATCATGCCATTTTTCCAACACGGGGCCACATGCAATCACTTCTGTATCGATTCTTCCCCCACAAAGTAGTGAACGTATTTTAAGAAAAGCGGAGCCCACCTCAGTGTAATTCACAGACACACACGCGCCGCAAATGGGAAGACCAGAGGAGTGTGCTAGCATTTAATGGGGCCCATTTAGCGGACATTACTGCGGGAGTGAAGTATACGGAGGAGATGGGAGCCAGATTACCCCCTGTACGTGGAGACGGGGTTTAGCTCAACTGTGCTACATGTCTGATAATGAGGGATAACACTAGCAATTTGGTGTTACGAATAAACCTGTATCTATTGCACATCTTCTTGGGTCCCTGCTTTTCTCCTCTCCATAGACCTAACCTGTAACCAAGCCTTTCCTGTATTAAACAAAGTCCAAATAATATTAAACAAAGTCCAAATAATTACCGTATTTTCCGGAGTATAAGTCGCACTAGCCAAAAAATACATAATAATGAAGAAAAAAACATATATTTCGCATATAAATCGTATCCCCGGCCAAACTATGAAAAAAAGTGCGACTTATAGTAATATATTTGTAAAGTGGTGTGATTTGTGTTCTGTTTTTTCATTTATGTCATCACCATTCCTTAGGAGTGTGATTCTAACTAGAGGCACTGCTCTGTCTGAAGCTCTGTTACTCAAATTAGACTTTAATCTGAGCTGTTTTAACACAATCTGACCATAAAGAGCTGGTTTAGCTGGAACTACAACAGGCGAGATGATTTGTGCTGTTAAACAAGTCCTCTAAAGTAACATTACAGTCACGAGCTAGTTAGCATTAGCCGACAGTTTTTTCAGTTAGTCGCTCTCACGTTTTTGTTGAAAATCAAACTCCTAAACAGGACCATGAGCTCGGACTGATCACAGGTTCTTGAAAATATGTTGGTGGCCATTTTGTATTTTACCAACCTAATTGTTGTATTGCGCCTTTTTAAGCATTTAACTTAAAAACCGAGGCAAAATTAAGGAATTATGCACAGGCCTAGCTTCGGAAATTGATTTAATTCCCATTTGCAGGTGATCCAAAGTAGTGTTAATATGCCGTTCATCTCTCCTCTGTCTCACTGCGGCTTCATGCAAGTCTCCTGCTATGTGTGTGTGTGTGTGTGTGTGTGTGTGTGACAAACGAGAGAGACACACACACACACACAGGAAGATTAAAAAAATTTCTAGAGCTGTTTTAATGATGTAGTGGCAGAACAGTTGTCCAAAAATGCGTTTACCACGACACACAGGCTTATTCCCAGTTTACGGAAGATGTGGAACATCTGGATGGGCTCCACACACACTCACACACACTTACGCTCACACACACTCATGCACACACACGCATACATACACACACTTACGCACACACACGCACACACGCACACACACGCACACACACGCGCACACACGCACACACACGCACACCACTCTGAGGAAGGAGTGAAGAGTCCAAACTGTTGGGGATGAAAACAAACTAAACCTCGGAAGGATCTATTGAAATAAAATAAAAAAGATCACCCCTCCGTTCCCTGCATCTCAGTTCAAACTCAGACAGAGCAGTGCAAAAGGTTAGTTTATTTCAGTGACACATGGGAAACGACAAGATCCGACATCTCACCTCAGATTAGCAGTGGGTTTTTAAGTGGTTGTGTCCATGTTGTTTCTCAGTCCTCCGTCGAATACGAACCATGCAATCAGAATTACTTATGTTCATCCCCAAGGGCAGATTCTTTTCATTACAGACTCTCCGCCGTTCAGCAGAAGAACGATCAAAAGTGAAGAAAACTATCACAGTAAATAATAATCTGTTTTTTAATCAGTGAAACCCCAGTGGGAGTAAAATATATTTAACTTCTTAACTTATAAAAAATAGTGCGCTCACAACATATTTACATGTATTTTACAGCAGGGAGATTAAGAACCGAGTGTTGTCGAAGGCCTGTGCAAAGATACACCCACTCATTCAAAGTTTTTTTTTATTTTATTTTTACTTCTTTCTACATTTTGTATATAAATAACTAAGAAAATAACTAAGAATTGTTAACTTTTTTCTTTGCTACATATCCATATATTTGATGTCTTCGCTGTGTACCGTATTTTCTGGAGTATAAGCCGCACCAGCCAAAAATGCATAATAATGAAGAAAAAAACATATATTTCACATACAAACCGCAAACCCCGAGTATAAGTCGCACCCCCAGCCAAACTATGAAAAAAGTTCGACTTATAGTCCGGAAAATACGGTATATAAAATGGTAGTGAATGGTCGTGTAGTTTAGCAGTTTGATGGCGATGGGCAGAAACAATCTATAGCTGACCGAGCTCTTGTGGCTGACCAGCACATTGTGGAGCGAGCGGGGAGGGAAACTTCAGAATTCGCCTGATTTTGGACGACATCCTCTTCTCCGACACTGAAAAAAGACGTCACGAACCTCATCGGACTCCGAGTGGTGACCGTGCTGTAAATCCCATTCAGATGATTTCAGTGCGGAAACCGGGTAACCATAACAACCGTAAGGACCACCACACAAGCCGTGTCCGTTAAGACCAGTCTCAGACCTGGAATCTCTCCGAAAACCATCGTGGAAGCCTGTTTTGCCGAGATGGCCACATGGAAATTGCACTAGTTGCACGATAATTTTTCACCCAAAGTTCTCGTAGTGAATGGAGGACACATCAGCGTAAAATATAACCTAAGAAACAAAAAATAGACTAAGTAGAAAAAGGTTCCCCAAAGAATTACAACAATGTGTGACGTCATGTGATAATACAGGAAGTGCTCCACTGTGTTTTTAAACTCCAAACACCTTCACAACAATCATTTGGATCATTTCATCTCTGGAATTTCCAATCTCTACTGAACTAAAGGTTAACTTGAAAACTACTGCTTCATGACATCACAAGGTGGAACAGAGCATTTTGAGTTTTGGAGATGTAGACAGACTAATAATAAAGTGTTACTCAAACATGTGTGAATGAAACAAAACACAACTCCAGGTCTGTTTTTGATGAGGTAACAACATTAGAACGTGACTTAAACCTCACAAGAGTCCATTTTGTGTTATATAGGACCTTTACAGAAGGTGACAAGGTAATGGCCAAGTTACACGTCAGATCCGTGGAGAGGTAACTGTGCTTATAATAAAAAACATGTTCATGAAGGTGCATTTGGGCAATAAAAACATCCTAGAAAGATGGGTTCAATGCCATAGTGTGGAACATTCCAGGCTTCATGGACCTGAACCACGTAAATGTAGTAGGACAGTGTAAATAGCAAGCTAACGATGCACTCAATTCCTTTTTCCAGAGGTTAGTCACCCCGAGGGCTGCTGGCTAATTGACTTTTAATTAGCATCGGATCAACAAAAGTAGCTACACAGATACGCAGACAACAGCACTGCTATCGAGGCTGTGCAGAGACAAGTATTCACAAGATGTCCTTCAGTCCCAAGTGTAAGAGTCTTCAATTCAAAGAAGAACGAGAGAAAAGATCTGGGACTGAGAAAGTCAAATAAATAGATACATTTCAAACGTGAACCTGTCTTGTATGAATGACCTTCAGGAATATCTGGAAAGAAAAAGTAAAAATGACACGAGTTTGTGCAAATCTGAAGCTAATACAACAGGATTTAAGATTTAAAATTCTGCTCGTAACTTTCTCCATGGCCCAGCACCAAAGAACATCTCCCACATGATAGTGCCGTCTGAACCAGCTCACACTCTGAGGACTTCAGGGACCGGACTCCAGATGGTCTTGGTGTAGTCCTGGTTTAGTCCTGGTTTAGTCCTGGTTCAGTCCTGGTTTAGTTCTGGTTTAATCCTGGTTTAGTTCTGGTCTAGTCCCAGTTTAGTTCTGAGTTGGTTCTGATTTAATCCTGGTTTAGTTCTGGTTTAGTCCTGGTTTAGTCCAGTCTTAGTCCTGGTTTAGTTCTGATTTAATCCTGGTTTAGTCCTGGTTTAGCTCTGGTTTAGTTCTGGGTTAGTCCTGGTTTAGTTCTGATTTAATCCTGGTTTAGTCCTGGTTTAGCTCTGGTTTAGTTCTGGGTTAGTCCTGGTTTAGTTCTGAATTTAGTCCTGTCTAATCCCGGTTTAGTCCTGGTTTAGTTCTGAATTTAGTCCTGTCTTACTCCTGGATTAGTCCTAGTTTAGTCCTGATTTAATCCTGATTTAGTCCTGGTTTAGCTCTGGTTTAGTTCTGATTTAGTCCTGGTCTAGTCCCAGTTTAGTTCTGTCTTAGTTCTGGTTTAGTCCTGGTTTAGTTTTGATTTAATCCTGGTTTAGTTCTGACTTTGTTCTGATTTAGTTGTGGTTTAGTCCTGATGTAGTTCTGGTTTAGTCCTGGATTAGTTCTGATTTAGTTCTGCTTTAGTCCTGGTCTAGTTCCAGTTTAGTTCTGACTTAGTTCTGATCTAATTCTGGTTTAGTTCTGATCTAATCCTGGTTTAGCCCTACCCCCTCCTGGTGCCCAGAGTCTGGACTAAACCAGGACTAAACCAGGACTAAACGTGGGGATACAATAAGCCTTGTACACACTCAGAGGAGCCAGCCCTCAGAGGGGTAATAGGTTATGGGTTTGGAGCGATGTGTTACCTTATGTCGGGGGTGTGAGGATGATGATGATGATGAGGAGGAGGAGGAGGAGGAGTGATGGGACGCGATTGGAGCAGAATGTCGGCAGCTGCAGTGGTCCCTGATCTGAGACGGACCGGGGCAGAGGTGCCGTTGACATTTAACTGGCTCCGGATAATAAGGCCAGTGTGAGCGGCGTGATGGAGCTGGGAGGAGCCGTGTGAGGCGGTGTTTACGTGATAAGTCCAGAGGGAATCACAGGCCTGCAGTGCGTTCCAACTGGAGCTCCAACTCACCCTGTCCACGCAATCTCCCATCCCAGATAAGCAGGCTCCGGAGATGTATTTAACGCCCCATCAGCCGCTCTACGAAATGTAAAAAGTTTGTTTACGACGTGGACTGTATAAAGAAGTGGACTGAGTGAGCGTGATGTCGTCCACAGCGTTCGGCTCTAGTCAAATGAAGCTCATCGAGGCCAGAGCAGTTATAGGGGCCAATCTGAAGCCGAGCTGCGTCTTAGGAGTTCCGACCGCGAGTATCATAGCAACCAAAGAGCCAATCCGGAGCGAGGCTGTTGAACGTAACGCCCCTTCAGGCCTGCAATCTTAGCGACGCTGTCAATCAAACCTGTTGCTAACGTGGAAAGAAGGTGCCTGATTTGTCTGTTATTAATGTTCATATCTTGATTTACGGACGCAATAGCGAAATAAAAACCCCCGGATCATGTAGAGGGTTAATACGAACATTTAAGACCAAAATAGTCTGATCCATGCTGTGTGGATGACACATGTGAGCATCTACTCTCCCCTTTTTACTTTAAAAGAATGCTTCAAACTGCATAAATAGCACTGTTTTGTGGACTAGGTGCCATGTGTATGGATGAGGATACTGTTTAACTGTACAACTTTACAAGAGGTGAGTAATAAAGTCACTCTGTCTACCCCTGGTGCTCTGTTTTATTGGCTGTTGCCGTGGTACGGTTATACGGTTACAATATGACAGAGCAGCTCAGAGTTGCTCGGACACCACACACACACACACACACACACACACACACACACACACACGAGGAACGCAGCAGCTTAAAAATACGAGGATCCTAAATTGGGTCACGCCTCCCCGAAGATGAGGAGAAGCAAATCGGGTTCTAAATCTGGCAAATGATCGTGAAGTGCGCGGCGGGCTCAAGTGTGGAATAAATAACGCTATAAAAATTAAAGGCCATTATCGTCACTTACCATCAACATGATTAAAGTCTTAAATTCAGATCAAAGACGATCTCCGAGTGTCAGAGTTGACTCGGAACTATGCCATACATACAGCACGTCATGGGATTTACTGTTTTCCGTCTATAATGAGAAACTCCATCTGCACATGTCCCCAAAGGTCAAGATCAAATCCACCATTTTTCACGGCCGACCAAGGACTTGTGTTCCATTCGGAGCTTTCACTGGAAATGTGGCTGGGGGCCGTAAACCAGAGCTGAGGGGGAGCAGCTGCACTTTTAAAGCGGTGGTGTAGGCCTGTGGGACAATCATTAGTATAAAACATGTTCTTTATTAAAGTAAAGGCAGAGGACAGGTTGGAGCAGAAGGTGGGATCGTAAACGTTTAAGAGACCAAGCGACGATGTGGAGAGGTTTGGTCATTTCGGTCAGACAGAAGCTTTATGATTTTGATTTGAGGTTTTTACAGTGAATTGGTGTTTTTAGAAAGTAGTTTATAATGCAGATGTTTTCTTCTGATGCAGTTTAAAAGCTTGAGAGGTAGGCTACTCCTGAAGCGTGTGGTGTTAGCATCTCATGAAATCAGCAAAAATCATTATGAAGTTTTAAGTTATCAGTGAAGTACATGGAATCAGAAATCAACCGGAAACGTTGTGAGAGGCCAACCATTTTAATCGTAGTTTAAATCAGACATATTGTTATAATTTGGACATTTTAAATCTCAATATTCATCTAAAATGACTTAATAAAAGAAATGAATCCGCTGACTTCCGCGTTAGAAAACGGTGGAGCCCAGTGGGAGCTGACGTTGCCGCAAACGTCGTCACAACAAAGACCTGTGTAGCTGTCGGCGCCCCCTATGGATAGCTGCAAAACACACTACCGAGCAGCAGATTATTTTTCATTTGTACTAAAATGACTACAGGACGCGGCCGAATCCTATGAGTATCACCGATTAAGAAAATAAAACTGAAGAATGAAGTGCGTACGTCACAGTGGGCGTGTCCTGGTGAAGGTTTAAACGCCGGTTAATCTGCAATATGGCATCCATTTTGCAGAATAGGTCTGATTTAATGCTGCACTGCGTAACTTTTCTGGTGGAGGGTCTGTATGTTATTGCCTTGCCTGGATTGTTCCATCTTATGGCATTAAACTTAATTATCTGACATTTAATCAATTACAATTATTTCCCCCCTCGAAAAATCACTATTCTCACTATGAATGCATAGATCTGACTTGTAACTCAGCCTGGTGGGGTCGTCTGCTTCTTCCATGGAGAGAGATTTTAAATACCACACTGTAGAACATTTCAGGCAAAGCAATGATATCTCCATAGATACCTCCACCAGAAAAGTTACATATTGCAGCTTTAAATGGTCAATGGTCACATTTTTATTTAGCGCTTTTCCACTTTCTCAAACTCGAAGCGCTTTACATCAAGGAACCACTCACCCATTCACACACACGTTCATACACCGGTGTACGCAGACTCTGGAGGCGAGGCGGGTTAAGCGTCTTGCCCAGGGACGCATCTGTGGGAGCTGGAATCGCACCGCCAACCTGTGGGTCAGCGGACAAACGCTCTACCAGCTGAGCTACTGTCGCTTAAAACACAAGTGGAAGCGTATGGTCAGTAATATTCATATCTCCCCAGTTCAATCCCCAGTTCATATCTGACCGCTCAACCAACGATGTTTATGTCGAGAGCGGGACTCGAACCGCCGACCTTCGGGTCTGTCACTTAAAACACAACTGGACATGGTTCGTAATATTCATATCTCCCCAGTTCAATCTTCTGACACTCATCGTTACTTATGGATGGCTCACATGACCTTTAATATCCGTTAGTGTACGTCTCCAAGGGCAACCCCGCTGGTACGAGCTAAATCGTGACATTTAAAAGAAATATTCCGAAGATCAAAAATTATCTCTTTATAATGGAAAAACAAAACTATACCTAAGCCGCCGCACATGTCTCAGAAACACATAAAACTCTACTAATCGCCGTTAAATGAGCCGACTTAACACAAAACACGGAGGATGTGACAGGCCTAAATGAGGTATGAAACTAATTGAGCCGAGATGATTTTTTGCTCATTAGCTTGATAACTTTATTAAAATCACGTTGCAAAGTGTGGCAGAGGACACAGAGTTTTCACATGAGCTAAAAAGACGTTCGGGTGTGAATGCTAATGCGGAGAGGCAGGCTGACATTCACTGTTTAGTTCGCAAATGACTTCCAAAACTTGCGCGAGACTCTCTTAGCGAAGGGACCGGGGGGAGGGGACGTGATTCGGCGCGGTCCCCCTTTGAGCAGAGCTATTTCCTGGTATCAAACCGACCGCCTTCCCAAGAGGTGAGCCGCGGATTGAAACGGAGGATGGGGCAAACCCGACAGGAAGCGGAATTATAACAGGATTTTTTTTTTTTTCAATTTCTTTAACTTGAGAAAAAGTTCTAGGTGTGCGGTTTATAAAGGAGGCGAAAATCCCAGGAGAGTTGTCAAAATGTGTAACAAAAGAGAAGGAAAGTTGAGCTGGGAAGAAGTGGGAATATTGCGGGATATGGGACCGAGTGAATTCGATGCTCGCACACGGGGGACGTTGGCTGAGTTCCTTCAACGGTTTGTAAGCGGCCGTTTCGTATCGTTCCAATAGCTCCCAGTGGACAGAACCCACTGAATGACCACTTCATGCTTTTTCAAAAATTCTGTTGACAGATGTTGTAACCACTTCAATTCCATTTGTTTTTGTAAAACCCAAAAGCACAACATCAGTCACCTCCCAAAGCTTCACAAAGTTGTTGATTTAAAGGCCCATATGACGCTGTTTTCTGATCTGTTCTAATGTTGTTTCCTCGTCACAAACAGACCTGGAGTTGTGTTTTGTTTCATTCTCACATGTTTAACACACAAACCCTGCAGATTTAGGCTGAGTTCTTCTCTCAAACAGAAACCACTGTGTTCCACCTTGTGATGTCATGTGGTAATACAGGAAGTGCTCCACTGTGTTTCTAAACTCCATTCACCTTCACTAGAATCATTTGGTCGATTTCAGTCCTGGAGTTGCTAAGCTCTACTGAGCTAAAAGAGCTGTTAACTTGAAAACTACCACTTCATGACATCACAAGGTGGAACAGAGCATTTTGAGCTTTGGAGATGCAGACAGACTAATAATAAAGTGTAACTCAAACATGTGTGAATGAAACAAAACACAACTCCAGGTCTGTTTTTGAGGAGGGAACAACATTATAACACGGCTTAAAGCTACAAGGGTCAATTTTGCATAATATAGGACCTTTAACCAACAAAAAGTTAGAAAATCAAACAGTAAAACAGTCATTGGTCAACAGCAGACATGCAGATTAACCAGCATTCACAGGAAAGATAACTGTCCCAGAGCGCCCCCTGTCCTTAGACCCCCCCTCAAAAAAAAACAAAAAACCTGTTTGCATGTTCTCCCTAGATTTTGGTGGGTTTCCTGAGGATATATTGATTTTCCCATCAAACTATGACATATGCAACAGACTAATAATAAGTGCTCGTGATCAAGCCCGTCGACAGAAATTTGGGGACCCAGGGCAAAAAGCCTCACATGGGCCCCCCTCTTATATAAATGAGAGTCTGGGGGGCCCGGGACAACAGACCCCTTTGTCCCCGCCCCCGTCGACTCTCCTGCTCTTGACCATTTACCTTGAAGTGCTCTACTTCAGGGTTTGTGATCCAGTGGTTGTAAAGGAAGAGTCAAATGCTGAGGACACCATTCCCCACAAGGACAATAAAGATGCACAATGGAACTTTTCTGGTTCTAACACCTGGTTTTCTCCTGGAATGTTCCACAGACTGACATATCGATCACCATGGAGACAAGCGCCTATAGACATATGAGACCAGGCCAAGGTAAAGGTCAGTGCGGTGTGACTCTCAGTAAAAATTGATGTTTTTCATGTTTTATTGAGCCTGAAAAACACCAGTCCTGTAATAAAACCATGATCGATAACTTTAATGCTATACTGTGGAACATTTCAAGCAATAATATCTCACACTGGAAGCTGTTCTGTTTGTAAAATGTGTGATGTATTAAAGTGGATTTGGATCGCCATGGATACAAGCCATGTTGGCTAATCTGCTAAGTCTTTTATTGACCAACGACTGTTTCACTGTTTGATTTTCTAACTTTCTGTTGGTTAAATCTACGATCTTGTTAAGTCCTAAGAGGCGACTGGGGTTGTGAGTTTACTTTTACAAAAATACATTTAACTAAATGCAAGCAGGTGCTGGACCCTTCTCCGGAAAAGTCCCATAGTACTGCTTTAAAATATCTTGCTTGTTATATTATGTTCTAATGTTGTTTCCTCGTCACAAACAGACCTGGAGTTGTGTTTTGTTTCATTCACACATGTTTAACACACAAACCCTGCAGATTTAGGCTGAGTTCTTCTCTCAGACTGACAACACTCTGTTCCACTTTGTGATGTCATGTGGTAATACAGGAAGTGCTCCACTGTGTTTTTTAACTCGACACACCTTCACTCTAATCATTTAGATGATTTCAGCCCTGGAATTTCTAATCTCTACTAAACTGAAAGTTAAAAGGTAGCCGACTGTGTCCTTGTAAGTTGTTTGTGATGTTGTGTCTTGAAAAAGAAAAAACAGTTAACTTGAAAACTACCACTTCATGACATCACAAGGCGGAGCAGCAGCATTTTGAGCTTCGGAGATGTAGACAGACTAATAATAAAGAGTTACTCAAACATGTGTGAATGAAACAAAACGCAACTCCAGGTCTGTTTTTGAGGAGGAAACACCAGTATAACAAGACTCAAACCTCACACGAGCCCATGTTGTGTAATATGAGACCTTTAATGAAGTCGTTTAAACAGACCGCTGGTTCCACTGCTGCGGATATAAAAACGTGCTGCGTAGCCCTGTAGGAAGGTTGTTTCCTCAGCTGCCAGACACTACGCACAGCTGTATCTCTGAACACAACACGACTGCAACGAACGCCCCACTGTGACTGGTAATATCCCACTCTTCTGTTTCCTGTCAGCGGCGACGCGCAAAACAAATGGTAAATAAAATATTGGTGCGTCTGCTGCAGCTGCCTCCCAGAACGATGTGGGTGTGTGTTGTTACTGTGAGCCGCAGACTGCCTCTTTGCATCGTCAGCCTCACACACTTTGGCTAAAATCTTCGGTGACAAGCGGAGCGCTGTCCTCGGGCGGTAACAGTCGGCCACCCAAGAAACGGACAGCGAGAAATCAGACGTGGGTCGTACTCAGTTACATTTGCTAGAGTAACTTTTCAAATAAATTGTACTGTATTTTCCAGACAATAAATTGCACTTTTTTTAATAGTTTGGCCGGGGTTGCGACTTATACTCAGATGCGATTTATATGTGAAATATATGTGTTTTTTTTTCATTATTATGCATTTTTTGGCTGGTGCGATTTATACTAAAGAAAATACGGTACTTTTCTAGTAGCATACTTTTACTCCTACTTAAGTAATATTTTTATTGAAGTAACAGTGCTCTTTTGGTTACGCTTCCCACTGTGAGTAAGTCAACAAGTGATAAAAGCTTCGTTGACAAGATGAAATAATTTGATCATTTGTGTTTTTTGCACTGCTCCTTCAGATATAACGCCGTTTTTCCTCATGTTTGTGTCGGTCCTTTGAAAATACCAAATTTTGTGCATTATTAAATTGTTCTTCACATTACACTAACTTCAAATTATCAGTCCCATTACGTCCTGACAGTTACTCTTTAAGTTACTCTTACTTGAGTAGTTACAAAGATGTCTGTGTAATCCCTAGTCGTCCAGGGTGTGATCCATAGCAAAAAATTCTGTCAGTTGGGCAAAAGTTTTAGACGTTTCTTC
>KN483081.1:0-15462 GCA_000787095.1 Periophthalmodon schlosseri | reverse complement strand
ACACTGCCTTATATCTGTCTGAAGGGAGGAGCTAACGACACTGAAGCTAACACACCCTACACCTGTTTACAGTTTCTGTTTGTTGGATAGTTCTACTGAACTACACCAAGAGTGTACTGTGCCTGCGTCATATTTTGCATAATCATTCAGGCCCCTAATGGGTGCTCTCACACCTATTAGCATACTGGTTATTAGCATACTGGCTAGCACTGCTGTTTTCCTTGTATTGACTTAGATCTGAGGATAAAGTTATAAATAACATTAATGCTCTTTAAAACTCCATCGTCAGACCTAAATCAAAACAAGGAAAACAATAGTGCTAGCCAGTATGCTAATAGCGGGTATGCTAATAGTTGTGAGAGCACCCGTCAGCGGCTAAACGACTTCACTTTGAAACTTTTGTCCAGTTGACAGAAATTAATTTTCTTTTGCGTAACTTCTTGGACCGCAACCTCGTACTTCTGCTTGAGTAATATCATTTTGAAGTACCACTACTTTTACTTGAGTACAAATTTTGGCTCTGCGCGAAATCAAATCTAGCTTTCAAAACACGGAGATGTGACGGGGAAATGGGACCACAGGAGAGATTACACTTTGAGAGGTAACGGCTGCACCTCCAATGACTTTTGCCCTAGTTTGAAAGAAGAAAAGTCAGCTCCAATTATAACGTCTTAATAATGCACAGTGGGACAATATATCAGACTTAATTACAGCTAAGTGTAATTACAGATAATGATGGCGGGTCCATTTTGTCAGATAACATCTCATGAATATACTGTGGGTTTAACTAACTGCGCAGGGCCTCGTTCGCCTGCATTACGGCTCTGTGAAGTCAGTGATCGGAGGTGGTGGAAGTGACAAAGGCAGGGATAATAAGGGCAGTTTTAATCAATGTAATAGTCACAGCATGTGGGTTGTTACATTAGGAATAAACTAATTAAAATTGGTGGTGAAGGTGGTGATGAGTCCATGAAAAAGCAGGTTGGCCATCGCTATCTGTCAGACGAGAACACTGTATAAATGTATTCATGAGGGGCTACTTCATACACTGCCTGAATATCTCACTTGCTTGTTAATCATTGAAACGGGATTTTTTTTTTTTTAAAGCGGACGTATCACGCTGTCTTCTGATCTCTGTTCTAATGCTGTTTCCTCATCACAAACAGACCTGGAGTTGTGTTTTGTTTCATTCACACATGTTCTACGCACAAATCCTGCATATTTAGGCTGAGTTCTTCTCTCAAATAGAAAACACTATGTTCCACCTTGTGATGTCATGTGGTAATACAGGAAGTGCTCCACTGTGTTTTTAAACTCCATCCACCTTCACTAGAATCATCTGGATGATTTCAGCCCCGGAATTGCCAATCTCTACTGAACTAAAGGTAAAAGGAGCGGTTAACTTGAAAACTACCGCTTCATGACATCACAAGGTGGAACAGAGCATTTTGAGCTTTGGAGACGTAGACAGACTAATAATAAAGTGTTACTCAAAATGACTGTGAATGTGTGAATGAAACAAAACACAACTCCAGGTATGTTTTTTAGAAGGTAACAACATTATAACATGGCTTAAAGCTCAGTTTTGTGTAATATTGGACCTTTAATAGGTGGCTGCACCAGAACTGAGATGGGAAAAAGGGCTTTTCGCTGTTTTGCTTCCCAAAAAATGGAATATATTTCCAGGACTTACAAAACTAGATAGATTGGTGCCAATAAAGCACTTTAACAATCTGGTCATAAACATTTATAATCACACCTGCTCCTGTTTTTAATGTTTTAAATGGACCTATGCAGGCTTTTTGTTTTGTTTGTTTTTTGTTTGTATTTTTATGTATTTGAACAGGGCGCTCATGAAAAGAAGAGTCGGCTCTCCCTGTGTAAATAAAGATAAATAAAATAATACAAAATAAGAGAGGAGATGGAGGGGCCGATGGATCTACTGCTGCGGTAGAGCGTTAGCATGATGGAAGGGAGAGAGATTGTATTTATAGGAATGAGAGTTGAAAGGTAGGAAGGCTGGGATTGGCTGTAGGAGACAGGCAAACTCGATACAATAACTTGATTTAAAAGGGGTATTATGGATTTTTTCTGGTATCCATGGAGATGTTATTGCATAAAATGGTCTACCTCCACAAGACAAGCAGGTGGCGCCTCCATGTCAAGTTACAGGTGAGATCTGTGGAGAGGTGACCCCGATCTGCGCTTTACATCAAGGAACCACTCACCCGTTCACACACACATTCACACACCGGTGCACGCAGACACTGGTGGACTAAGCGTCTCGCCCAAGGACACAACGACAGCGTTCATCTGTGGGAGACGGAATCGCGCCGCCAACCCGCGGGTCAGCGGATCTGACCGCTCAACCAACGACGCTGCCTCGGCTCAGTCTAAACACAAACACTCTACCAACTGAGCTACTATCGAGGCTAATATCTCCATGGTGACGACCAGAAAAGTTACAGAGTGGAGCACTAAATATATAATTTGGTTCAATTTTAAACACATTCCAACTTTGACAGGACGTACAGTTCGCTCTCAGAAAATGCGCCGTCGCCAACTTTGTATATGTCAGATGTTATCAAAGTGCTGCGTTACCGAGCTCCATCTCTTTGTAGTTGTGTGGATGGAGGCTGCAGGGCTGGTGTGACAGCTCACAGCCAAGTGCTTGGGACATGCTGTCAGACGGATCTCCTCTTCTTCTTGAGTCGTAGCAGAAGTGCTTTGATACCTGAGCTGCCCCCGGCGACTGTCACCATACACACAATGCTGCCCCACACTGCATCTGTCACGTTCCAGTTTCGGAAAATGTTTTGGGGTAGTAGACGCGCCAGAGTCTGCGTTAGGCATCTGTCAGATACAAACAAGCCCCGGTGGAAAACTGCCCCCTTTTTCGGGTAGTTTAACCGCTAAAGTTTTCATTAAAAACTGCAGGACATAACCGTAAGTTTGTTCAGAGAGCGACAAACAGCCAGGGGCCAGTGTGAAGGAAAATAATTCTTTCCCCGTTCCAGAAAGTTTCTACATATAAAAAAGTTTAAATATTTGTTAAACTTGTGCTAGGGCCTAGCGTAGCTGCAGGGTTATCGTTTGTGGATGCTAAACGCTTTGGTCCTTCAAATTCTTTAGGTAAGTTATCACTGTGTAACACTTATTCTGACTATGGCTAGCATTCAAAGTGAAATGAATTCATAAAAATACACAGATTCCTCTAAAGGGATTTTTATAATGACATTTTACTACTACCGCCGTAAAATAGCTCCCTGTAAAATAACTGTGCAGATACAACTATTACTTCTAGTACAAATTCATTATTGCTACCAAGCTCTATACTACGCAAAAAGCTTGAAAAAAAGTACTTTATGTAACTGTAATAACAAAACGTACATGTATTTCATTATATATGGTAATAGCATTGCATAACAACAGCTCAGGACCACAGTCTGCAGTGCATCTCCATCTCAAAGCTACTAACCACTTTTTTGAAGATAATGAGGTACAGATTTTAGCCAAAGAAAAGAAATGGTTTGAGAAGGGAGTTAAAGAGGCATTTTTTGTTAGGAAAGACAATCCATCATCTTATCCCCATTTATAACTCCATCCTCAGACCTAAATCTAAACAAGGAAAACAATAGTGCTAGCCAGTATGCTAATAGGTGTGAGAGGAGACATTAGAAACCTGAACGATTGTGCAAAATATGACTAAGGCACAGTTCACACTACCAGAGTAGTTCAACAGACCTAGCTAACAAACAGAAACGTTCAACAAATAGGCGTGTTAGCTCCAGTGTAGTTAGCTCCTCCCTTCAGACAGATATAAGGCAGTGTCCAGCAGCAATCTGACCACAACTGAAGAAGCGGCTTGGAAACGTCTTCAATCTAAAACTTTTGTCCAGTTGACAGAATAGATTTTTTCTTTTGCAACTGGATAACAATCTAACGCAGATAAAGGAATTAGCCAAATCATGGTGCCCTGGGACTGCTAATGGAAAGTAGCCTTTCGCTAAATCTACCGCATTTGTTTATTTTCTGTGCGTTAACTAACTTGATTTAAACCAGCGATTTACATCAAGATTTCCAAACGGCACAAACACATCTGCTCATGTTACTCCTACACTGTGCCTTTGTGCTGCAGTCAAACCAGGTTCACAAGTTCACCTCCAGTCACTCTCCATCTCTCACACGTTATTCTCGCCTGACTTACTGCTTTTGCTGCGTGCATCCTGTGAATCAGGGGCCACACGTCTCTGCGGCTTCAGTTAATATTTCTCCCCTCGGCTGGAGCGGGGTGAGAGCCGGCGTGTGGATACAAGAACGTGTCAACTAAATAAACAAAGCGGGTGGTATATGTCTGTGAAATGAGTGGTGTTTGGCTTCATGTGAGAAAGGAAAGGAAAGGGTACAATATGGAAACGATGGGTTCCCCTCTGCTATATGGTTTCAATTCAACTCAATTTTATTTATATAGCACATTTAAATACAACCTCGGCTGCCCAAAGTGCTTCAAATAAAACGTCTACAAAAACAAATGTACAGGCAAAGAACAATAAAACAAAAACACCAAGATATTCTGTCTAGCTACAGGGAGAAGAGGTGGGTTTGTGGTCGGGTCTTGAACTGTGTTACAGGCTCCATTATAACTTATTACATTAAAGGGCCCATATTACGCAATTTTCTGATCTACGTTATAATGTTGTTTCCTCGTCACAAACAGACCTCGAGTTGTGTTTTGTTTCATTCACACGTTAAACACAAACCCTGAGGCTGAGTTCTTCTCTCAAACAGAAAACACTCTGTTCTACCTTGTGATGTCATGTGGTAATACTAGATGTGTTCTACTGTGTTTTTAAACTCCACACACCTTCACCAGAATCATTTGGATGATTTCAGCTCTGGAATTGCCAATTTCTACTGAACTAAAGGTAAAAGGAGCTGTTCACTTGAAAACGACCGCTTCATGACATCACAAGGTGGAACAGAGCGTTTTGAGCTTTGGAGATGTGGACAGACTAATAATAAAGTGTTACTCAAACATGTGCGAATGAAACAAAACACAACTCCAGGTAGATTTTTGAGGAGGTAACAGCATTAGAACATGGTTTAAAGCTCACCAGAGTCCATTTTGCGTAATATAGGACCTTTAAGTTATATCTTTGGATTATTTAAATCTCAAGATTGATTTTCGGTTGAAAATTGCGAAGGTAAACTGACTGAACTGAGGCTGAAAATCTGCGCCCTCAGACCAACACCAATCACTCACTCACACACTACACACTTAAGGACATAACAACGGAACTTTGTCCGAGCGGGAATCAATCCTCTAACCTTCTCGTAGGTGGACGAGTGCTCTTACCGCTGAGCCACCGTTGCCCTGGTACGTAGTGCTGCGGTACTGAAAAAGTTGCCTGACCGGCCAGAAGGGTCTGGAACCGGACCACAAGGGCGTCAAACCTCCATCCTAACGTGGGACAGTCCAAAAATGTTCACAACAAGCAGAACGAAAAATATATCTCCTTTCACCTTTTCTTAGAGTTTTGTGTTATTTTTTCCCATTTTCACGTGCAAGACGCCATGTTTGTTTTGACACCAACCGACCATGCCTTTCTTTGATTGGTTAATTCACCCGTCAGTCACGCTCAACTGAAATTGGGGAGACAGGATTTAGTTCCAGACCCACTCGTCTTTGTAAAGTTTTGTCAAAGCCTGTGGTTCTGTCTTCAAAAAGCAGGCAGTAGAAGTTGTCACAGTTGTTCTGTGGACCCAGTGATGATTTGTACTTCTACATGATGTCCTAAATTATATGCAATTTCGACTTTGAGTGCTTCTTACCCCCACTACAGACCAATTCTTCGGCTTCAGAGATTCAAGTTATTCATTGATTTTTTGGGGATCACTGACAAGTCCTCCTCATCTCCGTGTGATTCACACTCTACACGTGAACGGAGCCAAAAGTGCACAACATCAGCAGAGTTTTAAAAGCACAGTTATTCTCAAATATTCCTCCGCTCCAAGTCTCAAAAACACGCTTCAACTAAGAATTACCCAAAAAAATACAGAGCCTCTGCCAAGTGTCCACAGGCTGCAGTTAAACACCATGAATGAATACAAATTGGAGTGATAAAACGCCTCTTAAGTGCTGTGAAGGCTTTGGGTGTTCGTATGTACCATGTCTAGTATCTAATTAATGATAAACTAGAAATAAAAAAATAAAAAAATCATACTGACATCCATTTTTATTGTAGGCCAAATAGTAAAAACATATAAAAACAAGGATGTTCACGTTCACTAGTGCTTTTTGAAATACAAATCCTTACCACGCCCACATGTGTTCACAGTAATTAGGAACAATGGCACATAAACAACATTAAAACTGGGACGAAACCCGGATCCAAACTTAGACTCGGATCCATAGACTGTGTATATATAAACGGACATACTTAACCCGCTAGCCGCCACATGAGCGCACTTCCGGCTCCATCGACTCGCTGTCACTCCTTATTTTGGTTTTAAAATGTTCGTATTAACCCGCTCTACGTGATCCTGGTGTTTTTATTTCACTATTGTGTCCGTAAATCAAGATATCAACATTAAAAAGAGCCAAATCAGGCGCCTTCTTTCCCCGAGGTCGCTCCCGCTAGCGTTAGCAACAGGTTTGATTGACAGCGTTGCTAAGCGCCCGCCCCCTGCCAAACCAGGGGTGCGGACGGGAAGGAACGTTACCGTCAACAGCTTCGCTCCACATTGGCTTTTTGGTTGCTATGATACTCGCAGACGGAATTCCTAATATGGAATATCGGCTCCAAATTGGCCCCATAACTGATCTGGCCTCGATGAGCTTCATTTGACTGGAGCCAAACGCTGTGACGTGCGGTGACGTCACACTCACTTAGTCCACTTCTTTACAAAGTCTATGTTCGGATCTAAACCTGGACCAAATCAGGACCAAATGAGGACAAGATTAAAAAAACATCTTAATAAATGCAACCAAGAGCTCAAGCAAAGTGCAATACAAATGATAACTAATGAAGCTAGCTGTGGGTTTCAATCTTTTGAATGGGGAAAGGTCCTCACAAAACCCTTCAAATCAGGAAGAAATAGTTTGTCTGAAACTAATGAACTGGCTGTTTTCAGATTCTAGAATGTTCTGAAGTCAGATATCCCCATTTCTTAAAGGGCCCATATTACAGTATTTTCTGATCTATATTATAATGTTGTTTCCTCGTCACAAACAGACCTGGAGTTGTGTTTTGTTTCATTCACACATGTTTAACACACAAACCCTGCAGATTTAGGCTGAGTTCTTCTCTCAAACAGAAAACAGTCCGTTCACCTTGTGATAGTTCTTCTCTCAAACAGAAAACAGTCCGTTCCACCTTGTGATGTCATGTGGTAACAGGAAGTGCTCCACTGTATTTTTTAAACTCCACACACCTTCACTAGAATCATTTGGATGATTTCAGCCCTGGAATTGCAAATCTCTACTGAACTAAATTTAAAAGGAGCTGTTCACTTGAAAACTACCGCTTCATGACATCACAAGGTGGAACAGAGCATTTTGAGCTTTGGACATGTAGACAGACTAATAACAGGATTACTCAGACATGTGTGAATGAAACAAAACACAACTCCAGGTGTGTTTCTGAGGAGCTAACAACATTATAACATGGCTTAAAGCTCACAAGAGTCAATTTTGCATAATATTTTAACTTTAAGAATCATACAAAAGGACAATTTACACATGTTGAACTTGACCTCTATAACTGACAGCTAACTATATTACACCAAAAACTGCATATGTATGAAATTTTAGCCTATTTAGCTTAAGATCAGACGCCACATTACTTGCCAGATGTGCTAAAAGTCCACAGAGATACATTGGCAAAAAACCCATTAGAAAATATGCTATTTTTAGTATTTAGAATTTTAAAATCCCCATCGGTTTTTCATCGGCCATATGAAACCCACTGATACCTTTTCAGAAATTCCATGTTTCAGGTTTATCAGAATTTAGCTTTCAAGTCAAAAGTGCGTTATAATCTTTTTGTGTGGCTTTGGCTTTCATCTTGGAGTATTCATCAAAACACGTGAACGAATCTTGTGAGTGCTCCGCTTACCTCGCGTGAATCTGAAATCTAAAAGCAGCGCTGTGTTGAGACAGTCGAACCTTTTTAGCACTTACCCTCCCCAAAGCCTTTCATCTACGCGCTTTATACGTCCTGTTTAATTAGACTTCTGTCGTGTGCAGCCTCTCCTCTTTCATCTCCTGTCCGACCCAGATCAATTCTTCACGCAATACGCCCCTGTTGACACTACGAATTTTTCACCTTTGATTTTTTCTACTATGGAAGCTCAGAGGGGCCGTAAAGCCTTTTACCTCAAAGTTCACATGTCCCGAGACGGCGCTAAGTCACGTTTATGACAGAGGGGGCGCCGCGCTGCCAGCCTCTTTGAGTTGTGTAGATGCCTGGGGCTGCGGGCGTTCACACCGAAAGAACAGAAGAACTGGAGTTTTGCTTGTGGCAGATTCTTTTGCTGCTGAATAATTTGCGTTGGCAGAAATATCAGTATTCAAAAGAATTTCGTCAGAAGACCTTAAGACCTTAGAAATTCAATAACATAAATTAGACGCTGTAGAATCGGACGCAGAATTCGCCAGGATTTACCATGATAAACTGGATATTTTTGCCAAATTATTGCCAAAAATTTGCCATGTTTGTTCAAGCAGCGACTCTCCGGAGTTAATTATGAGTAAACAAAAGCCTTGTTTCCATGGCTTTGCTTTGGAGGAGACTGTCAGGGCCTGAAAGTGTTTCAAATGTCTAAAGTTAAATTCAGGAACTCTTTTGAATTTTTAAAGTTAGAATATATTAGTTATGTTTGGGTGACGTCAGTAGCTCGTGTAGCAGAGACCTGCACCTGGAGCCGTCGGCCGAGCGTGGAAACAGTTCACTGACTCTAACTGTGCCACTGTGGTGCTTCCAGTTCATTTAAAAGGAGGATTTGAGATAATATGAAAATCTGATATAAAGCTGATTTGTGTAAAATGTTCTATGTTCATGTGACCAACGAGTCAACACTGCACCGATTCTCTGGAGGCTTTAAAACGGCTTATTAACTGTGAAGATCAGCAGCCCCATGCAAAATAATACAACTCCAATGACGACGGCAGCGGCCACGGCAACTTCTGGAAAAAGGCGGTTTTTTTTTTACTATTATTCTAACGAGCTGCTAGTTGAGGTGTGATGACATAATCCTGATTCATTTTAGTATATTATTTAGTAATTTTGTGAGATCCAAAGGCGAAATCCCAAATGGTTGAATTGTATTATTTATAAAAGTTACAAGGTCAAATGTCTCACGATATTTATTCAACCCAACTGCAAAATCTGCATGTAACAAATATGCAGATTTCCCTTTTCAACCTCCACAGGCCTCTGTATATATAAATGGACATAGCTAACCTGCTAGCCACCACGTTCTGAATAGAAAGTTAGCATAGACGCGCTTCCGGCTCCATCGACTCGATTCACTTTACATTGAAAAGTTGTGTCCTCTCTCTGTAACTACTGCTGTCAGACTCGTCATTTTGGTCTTAAATGTTCGTATTAACCCTCTACATGATCCTGGGGTTTTTATTTCACTATTGTGTCTGTAAATCAAGATATGAACATTAATAACAGACAAATCAGGCGCCTTCTTTCCCTTCTTCTTTAGCAACAGGTTTGACTGACAGCGTTGCTAAGCACCCGCTCCCTGCTAAACCGGCAGTGCGGGCGTTGAAGGGGCGTTACCTTCAACAGCCTCGCTCCGGATTGGCTCTTTGGTTGCTATGATACTCGGATACTGGTTGGAACGCCAAAATTCACCCCTATAACTGCTCCGGCTTCGATGAGCTTCATTCGACTGGAGCCGAACGCTGTGGGTGACGTCGCGCTCACTCAGTCCACTTCTTTACACAGTCTGTGGTTATAATTACATCTCAGACCAAACCAGCTGAAACCCTCGTGTACTTGGATTATTTAGAAGATCGGTGCGAAGGTGAACGGCAAAAATGAGTCTTCCACGGCACGAGCCGTAGGGCAGGAAAAGAGCCACAGGCGTGTTATTGAAATGAAGAAAAATCCAATGATGAATGAAGCCCACTCCTGCACTGTTCCACCTCCTGAGCCAAATGAACCCCTCAGAAAGATTTGTATTATAAAAAGCATCTCCTACGATTGTTCCGCTCATGTGCACACTGCCAGGTCACGGAGAGAGCGTGCGTATTTAAGACCTTTATAGGAGTAACTAATCAGGGACTTATAGTGTAAGGTCTTTGTATAGAAAATGTTATGTAATTACAATGCTCTTTGGTAGTGTAGAGAAAGGAGGATGGATAATGGGAGAACTGGATACATTTAGAACAAGAGCCGCTGTAACAGAAAGTGACAAACAGAACTAGTTCATTTTAAAACGATTTGCAACGGTCCAAAGTTATTCCTCACTTACCTCATGCATTCGGAGCGTCCTGGTTATTCGCAGTGATGAGTTTATAAGCGCTTTTAACAGCTTCCAGAGGCCAGAGAGGTGTTTTGTCGCCACGGTTACGCAACAACAACAGCATGAATACGCCGCACTTCCTGATTCTCGGACAAGAAAATGTTTAATTTTTCGATGCATGTGCACAACTGACTTATTTTAACCTCCACAGCTGTATATCTGTGCGTGACCAGACCACAGACTGTGTAAAGAAGTGGACTGAGCGAGTGTGACGTCACCCACGGCGTTCGGCTCCGGTCGAGTGAAGCTCATCGAGGCCAGAGCGGTTATAGGGCCGGTTTTGGAGCCGAGTTCCACATTTGGAATTCCGAAGGCGCCTGATTTGTCTGTTATTAATGTTCATATCTTGATTTACGGACACAATAGCCAAGTAAAAACCTCAGGATCATGTAGAGGGTTAATACGAACATTTTAAAATCAAAATGACGAGTCTGACGGCAGCAGTTATGGTAAAAGGGGCCACAGTTTTTCTTTATATAGCAGGTTATCTATGTCCATTTATATATACAGTCTATGGGCCAGACACATTTTGCTCAAATATACGTAAAAAACTGCAAGCTTTTTAACATCAGAATCAAAATAAGAACTGGTACATTTGAAGCTCTACAAGGAATAAGTAAACAAAGACATAATTATAAGATTTGTAATGTTTAATTTTTTGTGAGAAGCCCAAATCAGCAGAACTGCCTTGTGCCACTTGAAGGATGCAACTTGACCTTCAACCATTTTTTATTTGTTTGCTGTTTGCCTCCTTTAATCACCCTTTGAAAAACACTGGGTTAATAAACAGACTATTAGTGACGATAATGAGCGACAAAGATCAGGTTTATTTTCAGACCACACTGACATTTCAAGGGTACGTGGCCATTATAATGATGTACATTGATTTGCTTTTCAAACTGAGAAAGCGCAAGTTTATGGTACAAACCTGAGCCCCCAAGACGCTCGCTCAACGAACTGACAGATCGTAGTTTGAATTCCGCCCACCAGCATTGTGTCCTTGAGCAAGACACTTCACCATCTTGCCTGTGTTAATGTGTTAGTGTCCCTAGTGTTTGAAGCTTAACTAAGGAGACGTATTACACAGAATGGACTTTTGGGACATTTTAACCATGTATTCCTTTTACCTCATGATTAGCTTAGCGTCGCATTTTGGTTCATGTTTGTTTATTCCTGTGTCGTCCTACTTTTGAAGCTTGTCTGCTCAGAAAAGGTCTGTTTTCACCTACCCCCTATCTCTGTCCTGTACGGAATGAGCTCATAGGTCACCTTGGTCATCATTTTGAAAAATAAAAATTCTCTCATATCAGATTAAGAGTTAAAGCAGACGTATTGTGCTTGTGTCTGCTCTATAGTTATAATTTACGACACATTAACATTTTAAATCTTAATATTCATCTAAAACGACGCTGTAAACGCCATCACAACATCAAAATGACAACGCAACGCTGCCGAATCCTACGAGTATCGGCGATTAAGAAAATAAAATTGGAGAACGTACGTCACAGTGGACGTGCAACGGTGGAGGTGAAAACAAGGATCGATCGGCAACATGGCGTCTTCGATTAAAGATGCTCGAACATACACAAATCACTCCAAAAACAACTTCGAGAGGGTAAATGAGAAGAAACAACTATAACTTGGTTTAAAAGCTCTGAAAAGTCCATTTGGCATAATTTGCTTTAAGTGCTTTGCTCAGTGATTTTGCCGAAATGTGCTATAATGTGTCCTGTTTTAGGTTTTGTTTTTGTAAGCAGCCATATTTGTTTTAATACGGACGGAAAATGCGTGTCCATGCTGACCTGTCAATCACGCCCATCTGAACTCTGAACGGAGACTGAACAGCGAACACACCCACACCGTCAAATAGTGCGGTTAAAGCAGTTTCCAAAAGTTAACACACATACATTAAAATCTGCTGTATATTTCTACACACGAAATGGCGAGAATTACAACGATACTGAGACCGTTTTGATCATTCGCGCAGTATAAGCACCAAACACACCAACAATTAGCTGATGGAGTTGATTATCTTGTTTTACAGTAATTACGGACTATTTAGATCCAGAGAGGTGATAATTAAACCGAACTGAACGAGCACAGATGCTGCCGATCCGCGTCGTAATTAAGTCTAGTTGAGCAGCCCACACAGTAAAACTTGAGACGTACGGATTCTATGCATCGTTTGACGGCGAAAGTCTGAGTCCGGCCGTCTGCGGGCGCCTGAAACTCGATCCTATAGGGCCGGGAGCGTGTACTTCCACTAACATATACTTTTACAGAATGTAGGTGGCATGCAAGTTTACTTTACAATCACAACATCTTCAGCTTTCAAGACTAGGAGGCTTATAGAAAGTTGTTTTAAAAAGTGTTGGTGTTTTTGTTTTGTTTTCCAGTGGAGAGAAAAAGTGTTTCCCATGCAAGCTCGGGGATACATATTTATCTATTTCATTTATTTATACAGCAAAGGTCCAACGAGAGCGCCAAATTTTCTTTTTCACGAGCGCCCGTTTCAGACAATACAAACAAAACTAACAAACTAACAGTGGCCATCTCAAGAAAAATAATACGTAGACAGCGCAGTGCCTCTAGCTCGCGGTCGTATCTGTTCCAGGTCCAGGTCATACGACTAAAATTTGACTGAGGGTTGGATAGTCTGTAGCTGCTTGCTCTTATAATGTACGCAGACACTGTGGGCGAGGTGGGTGTCTTGCCCAAGGACACGACAACAAGGACAATCATCTGTGGGAGCCGGAATCGCGCCGCCAACCTGTGGGTCAGTGGATGCGACCGTTCTACCGACGACGTTTACGTAGAGAGTGGGATTTGAACCCGGAAACCTTCGGATTTTCGCTCTACCAACTGAGCTACCGTCGCCAAGCGTGTGGAGTTCGCTCTGTTGCCCTATAACGTAAAGGTCCACGGTTCAACTCAGGATCGTGGCGTGTTTTTTCTTGTATTCTTCAACTTGTTCTAGACACAATAGTCCAACCTTCTAGCTCTAAACTTCAGAGAAAGGTTGGTACTTTTATACCTTTCTATGTATTATGTTCATAGACATTTACATTTACAAGGACGTCTTTTTCTGCTCCACTTCAAATCCACATGGGTCCATTATGTAACTGTTTTCGCTGTTCTTTTGTCTTTCCGCTGTCCATTTTTGTACCAGCGTGACACAGACACGCAGAGAGGGCAAACTCGTGCGCGGAATAACTAGAAATATGACAAAATTTCCGCGCACAGGCTTTCCGAAGGGGCAGGATTTTGACACGGGCGAGCCAGCCGCTATTAGTCAGGCTGGATTTCCGCGTTGACACCTGGCGCCCTCGGATTCTCCATCACAAACACGGGGCTGCTCCGAAGTGACAGCGCGACCCGCGGTGCCCCCTTCTGACACGCACAGGGCACAGCGGCGTGACATCAACCTGCCTCCTGTCCAGTTGTAAAAGCACGACTGGGGGTTTGCAGATTTCAGGATGCGATGATGTCTCACTCGCAGATGGGGACGAGAGACAGTTTTCTCGATTCCCTGTTTATAATATTGTATCCAAATATCCAAAAGGTAAATTCCCACATATCGAACCTGATCGTTTCTATTAGTGACTAGACCATGTGACTTAAAATGTTGTGATGTCATCTGAAACCGAGCAACATACGTCTACGGGAGAGTCACTGTTTATGAAAGAAATATCCAAACTTATGTTAAACCCAAAGTGGACTAAGTGAGTGTGACGTCACCCACAGCGTTCGGCTCCAGTCAAATGGAGCTCGTCGAGGCTAGCGGTTATATATTTCCATATTTGGAATTCCGACCGTGAGTATCATAGCAACCAAAAAGCCAATTCGAAGCAAGGGAATTGAAGGTAACGACCCTTCCCGCCCACACCGCTGGTTTAGTACAGATCAGGGGCTTAGCAACGCTGTCAATCAAGCCTGTTGCTAATGCTAGCGGGAGTGACCTCAGAGAAAACGCAGCCTGATTTGTCTTTTCTTAATATTCATATCTTGATTTAAACCCAATTGCCAAATAAAAACACCAGGATCATGTAGAGGGTTAATACGAACATTTTAAGACCAAAATGACGAGTCTGACAGTAGCAGTTACAGAGAGAGGGGCCACAGTTTTTCAATAGAAAGTGAATTGGAGCCAGAGTCGATGGAGCTGGAAGCGCAGCCCATGATCACTTCCAATCTGGAACGCAGCGGTTAGCAGGTTAGCTATGTCCATTTAAACATACAGTCTATGGTGGAGCCTCATTATAGTTTGCTAAAGTCCTTTAAATTCACAACAATCAGTTTGAGGTTGAATATCAGGACCACTTTCGGACGCTATTATTTCATTTTTGCTTATTTATGCTAACAGAGAAGATATAGACCCAGTAATTGCAGAGATATTAATCATAAACCAGGTCTACAAATCTGCAATCTGAAAGGTTTATAGCAAAATCTACCATAGAATTCTGAGCTGTCGACTCAACTCAGTCTCAATTTCAAACTACAGATTCGGGAATGTTGGCATGCGGAGGGTGGAAAAGTAATGATTTCTCAGTCGCAGCAAATCTCTATAATCTCCGGTGACATTTCAGACTAAGATTGCGTTTCGTAAATCCCGGTTTAATGAGTACCGAAGCGCTTCTCGTGGTAGGTTCAAGGACGCCTCGGTAACACGGCCGCGGCCTCGGCTGCGAGACTGTGCAGGTTTACTGACAACGGCGGCGCGCCCCGTCACATCCCGGCTCACAACTTTTTGGAAGGCAACACCAAATCTCATTTAGCACATTAGCCAAAGCAAAACCTAGAATAATCTTTGTGACAGGCAGAAATGAAGCAAAGCAAAGCAGTCAAGCCCTTATAGGCACAGATCCTGAGCACCGGGTCTGGATGAGGGATGGTGGAGTCATAAAAAAATAAATAAATGCA
>KN483080.1:72895-95598 GCA_000787095.1 Periophthalmodon schlosseri | reverse complement strand
ACACACACACACACACTAACTTTATACAAATATCCACTCTCCCTCCTCTGTACCATATATTCACTGTCCTTCCTCTGTACTATATATCCACTGTCCCTCCTCTGTATCATACACTGTCCCTCCTCTGCACCATACGCGGCTCTCCTCTGTACCATATATCCACTGTCCCTCCTCTGTGCCATATATCCACTGTCCCTCCTCTGTGCCATATATTCAATGTCCCTCCTCTGTACCATATATTCACTGTCCTTCTGTATCATATATTCACTCACCCTCTTCTGCACCATATAACCACTGTCCCTCCTCTGTACCATATATTCATTCTCCCTCCTCTGTACCATATATTCACTGTCCTCCTCTGTACCATACATTCACTGTCCTCCTCTGTACCATATCTTGAATGCAAGTACACATTTAGTAGATAATTCTTTTTTTTTGTTGTTTTTTTTTTTTTTCAGCAGCGTACTCATTTCTAATCCTACTTGAACTTCTGCCCTCTCCTTCATCAGCCTTAACACCTCAAATGGATGTGCTATTTCTGTGAGGTCTGGTGGTCCACAAGACACATTTTAAGTGCACTCAATGTATCACTCTATGTCAAAACACCTCCAAGATCCAAGTTTGATCAAAGAGACTTATGCGCATTTTACAAACCGAGCACAGCTGAGTTATTCCACAAAGTCAGGGGATTCTAGAGAAGTTTATTATTATCTTTTTAACACCATCCAGAAGATAGAAGTGTGGTAGAGAAGACAACAAGGCCTTAATGATAAAGTAGTATATGAAAAAGTCAATATTTTAATATAAAAGACACAAATTAGTAGCGATGGAGCAATGGTTAAGCATAAAAAAAACAAAAACAATTCTTAAATGTTAAAATTTCAATTGATAAGGAAATATATTTAAAGCTACCATCTGTAATTACACTGGCTGACCCACCCCACCACTAGATGCTATCTATGTTACTGTTGTAATAGGCCGTGACAAGACTTATACTGAAGAGGAAATTAATAATTGTTATTTTATATAATTAGATAAAAAATATATCACAGTTTCTGGGACCGATCACAAAAAAACAGAGTAGTTGACAGGCTAATCAGTTACACGGGCTCGTAAAGTAAAAAGCTGTGGCTAATCCTCACAACATTTACATTATTATATTAGCATTTATCCCGTATAATGATACCGTAGCCATTAGAGGCATGTATTACGTTCACCCGCATCTTTATTATCTGGACAGTGGTAATAAAGTTGTCATAACTCACGCAGCCATCACGTCCTCTGAAGTAAACTTTCTCCTGTTCTGACGTCTCGTCCGCTACGCCTGATGGCCCAGTGGAGCGCACACGTCCCACACATTTATCCAAATACGAAATCGAAACATCGCTAAAATCTGATGCAGCCTAACCTATGTTGACAAGTAACAGATTGGGTAGGGACTTTCTTCTGGCCAATAGGTGAGCACGGTTTCTACTGTCATTTCCTGCACTATTTGCGACGCAGCGCCACCTCAGGAGAGGGGTATATTCTATTTTCTCTTGGTTTGTTTCGTTTGAGCTGAAGTTTGGTGAGAACATGACCCACACCAAATGAAAACTGCAACAATCTTTCAAATTTAGTCCCCAGCAGAACCACTTAACTGGATTAACACGTGTGAAAGCGCCCTTATTTGTATTTGTTTGTTGTTCCTTCGGCTATAATATTCCACAGTATGGCATAAAACATATCCAAGTATAGTTTTAACTTTGTATTTTTATGGAATCATGCAATTGACTTTCCACCCTCAGAAAGTTACATGTGATCATTTTAAGAGTGAAACTCATTATCCATTAGAAATGATAAAATGCTGCAGTTTAAATAAGCCAAACCAACAATTACCTATTAGCAAATGGCTTTATTAGCAAGATACAACAAGATTTTTCTTCCACAGCCTTTGCGATTTGATAAATGTCTGCTAAAACTGCAATTTTGACTCAATTGCAATATATATTGGTAGTTGTTGGTAATATTAGTGGTATTAGTTTCTTCTCTGTGTTATTAAAATTCTGCTCTCGAATGATATCATATTAGAAATGCTCTGGATGCGTTAGCCTTTTTAATCTTTGGGAACACACAAGATAATGAATTTGTGCTGCATAATTGGGAGCTAGCTTCAAGGTTAATAATTAATATGCTCATTTAGTTTGTTCAATATGGCTGACAAAAAGGGGGGAAAAAAAGAGTGAAGGTTATTCTGGAATTAGAACTGGCAAATGACGTAACTTTACAGAACTAAGATTATTTTTAGAACCAAATTGAATTGTTATGTAAAGACAGTGTTTTGTGGGTGGAAAAAAAGCACGTCATTTTCTTAGAACTCACAATTTTTATTTTATTATATCTCATGCAATATGCTTCACATTCTTCAAAGTTATATTAAAAACAAAAAAGTTTTAAGGCATTAAACTTATCTACTGAAGTAGTAATTTAAAGTAATGGCTCAGGAAATTATGACATTTTCATGTTTTTTATTTTTTTTTATTTATTCTTTTATTTTTTTGCTTAACTATATGTCACAACTGTCTCTGCCCGTTTCTTCAACTCGGTCACTTGGCGAGCCGATGCTATCCGGAGTTACATCAAATCGAACGTTTCTTTGGCGAAGTCTTTCCCCATGTTAAAGTATATAAAATGTTTATTTCATCATATTTATGTTATTTATCTGGTCTCCTCACCAGTAATATGTAAAAGAGGATGTTTAGTGGTCACTAGATGTTTATCAGAACCACACAAGTTCAGAAATCTCAACTGAAAGTCGGTTAGCTCTTAGCTCAGATGCCAGTCTTACATGCTAATTATGATCCATAATAAAATACTAAAAGGCTTTGTTGTCCCCTCAGATTGTATTTTTTTCAGGGACGCATGTGAAACGAAGGAGCTCATTGGGCACCTATCATTTACACACACACACACAAAAAAAGTTTAGTGCTTTGCTCATTGATTCTGCAGAAATCCACAATGTTTTTTTCAATCCCCTGTGCTTTTTTTTCCAAACAAATGTTTTGTCTATAACTGCTGTCCATGTCCAGCAAAGAAGTAAAATGATAACTTCACAAAAAATTGTCAAACCAGGAGAAAATAAGCACCATTTTTTGTCAACTCTGGAATATAAATATGTTAACTATGTTTTAGTGAAATTAATAGTCTAACCTGTCACTGTGAGCAAGCATAATAGCATCATTTATAACCTGTAATTGCAGCTCAGAAACATTATTCAAAAATTGGCTCTGTCTTTTAGTGATACTTTCTCTGAGCGGGTGAAACTAATTAGAAGCACTACTCTGTCTGAATCTCGCTTACTCACGTTAGACTTTATTCTGAGCTTGTTGTTTTAACACAATCTCACCGTAAAGATTAGACTTAGTTGTAACAACAAAAGGTGAGCTGATTTGTCTAACAATATAGTAACAAAATAGCTAGCATTAGCAAAGATAGCTACATTAATTCTAACCTAAATGTGCCCACAAACGTGATTGATCACTGGCTTCTGAAAATGTGTTGTTTAAATCCATTTCAGTCTAAAAACTTATCAGGCTGTGTTTGAAAATGTGTGCATTGTGTCACCATGGTAACTGCTGAACATTCCTCCATAGACATACACGCAGTACCCTCCCGGCATGATATCACAGCAAAGTATCAATTGTAGACCTCTGCATTTGCATTCTATATTCTTCTGCCATCACTCTCCAACCCTCTTTCTTCACATATTTTAACACTTTGACTCCTCCTCATCACTCTCTTTGGTTATGGAAGTCACTCGGACGGATCTTTTTATCTCTCATGCTGTTTCAAATATTAATAATCCTGTTGAATTATTCACGGGAAGACAGTCGGCCCTGGCCAGGAATATGTGAGCTGTCGCCGGGCGTTGTTTTTTCCCCCTAATAAATCTATTCCTGGTCTGGGGAGGTAAAGACAGGGAGAATTATAAGTAGCAGCTCTTGTTCAATCAGAAGGAACGCACGAAGCAATTACAGTAATAATCTTAACACTTTAATATGTGGGAAAGGCCTGTCATGCTCCTGTGTGGGCGGAGGAGTCAATTGCGACGTTATGAGACAGTTGGATATCTGTGAAGGCTGGGAAGAATAGAATAGGTTGGGTAAGGTTTGCATAATCTCATCACGTTCGTAACATTCGCCCATTGATTACATTTGAGGTGGAGGGTAGCTAATAATTCCATGGTTGGATTTGCCTTTGGACTGTGAAACTGACAAGGTTTAGACTTTATCTGTAATTACTGGGGATATTCACGTGAAACCAAAACTGGCACAAAGTTCAGTCTCTTCTATCTGATGGCAGTATTCAACCACACTTTGTCTCATATAGCACACTTCCAGACAAAGTCACCACCAACCGTCATTCACTATCACACATTCATACCAGGCAAGGTGGGTCTTGCCTAAGGATATAACGGAAGTATGCATTACACCCACTTCTGTGCTACTGTGATATTCACAGTGGTCTCCCATCCAAGTACTAACCAGGCCCAACCACGCTTAGCTTCTGAGATCAGTTAAAATGACAGTAATCCCATTATAAATACAGTAACTTTGCACCTAATTTCTAACAAAAAAAAGGTTAGTTCAACATAGAGTGATTTTCTATTATATTTCTTTCAAAAACACTACATCTATCATAAACCCATGCTCTCCACCTGAAACTATAAAATAGTGTTGTCACAATACTAAAATTTCAATCTCCATTTAAATTCTAAAGCAGTTGTTCCCAAAGTGGGGTCCAGGGTCCTCTGTGGGGCCTCAGGGGCATTGCAGGGGGGCCCCCAAAGGTTGTTCACAAAACAAGCATAAAAGAAAATTAAGTTTGAAATCAACCTTACCATAAGATATTAGTTTAGTATATTACTTTATATTAGTATTAAGCCTAGATGCATAATTATATATTGTTTAACATGTAAATCTAAGGAAAAGACATTATATATTCTATTAAATGTTGTGTAAATTATTACTGAGGGACCCCGTGTGATCTTTGCATTGATAGGCCGTGGCACAAACCACTTTAGGAATGGCTGCTTTAAAGAATA
This sequence comes from Periophthalmodon schlosseri, assembly GCA_000787095.1. Taxonomy (NCBI): domain Eukaryota; kingdom Metazoa; phylum Chordata; class Actinopteri; order Gobiiformes; family Gobiidae; genus Periophthalmodon; species Periophthalmodon schlosseri. Next base: position 90,515 of record KN483080.1, on the reverse strand, counting down.
GCTCGAATACTCAATATCAATTCTGATACCACAATAATAATAATTAAAAAACACTCTTTATTTAGACAAGAGAACATTAAATAGTACTTTCTTTGATATCTCTTTCTTTTGACAATAGAATGTGATTTTCAATATTAAATCGTAGTTCTTTCTTTTATATTCCCATGTGGCCTTATATCTGTGTAATCCCTCAGTCGTCCAAGTAAGTTCCATAGTGGTCCATGGGCGTATACTAGTCTATGGGGTCTTATCGATACCTGTTCAAATGAGTATCTAGTTTTGATTCTAGTTTTATTATCAATTAGTGTCTGATTTTCAATACTTTTGACAACCCCGCTTCGGAATAATCCAGTTCTTGAACAAAAACACAACCTATTAAGTACCAGGATTGGGCGAGACCTTTACTGTATGAATCTGTGATACTTTTCTACGGCAACTGAACTTCAACCGCTTCCAAATTTAAGTCCGGTAAAAGTGTAAGCACTTCAAAAACATGTATTAGATCAACGCGCCCTACATCTCAAAGGAACTACTTCTGGGCCAATAGCATTTCCAAATATATTTCCCCGGTATAACATTTCATAAAAAGAGCTGAAAATTGGTCATGCCACCTCCACCCACCACCTCCCATCAGCCGCTGTTGTATTCTGCTGTGTCTGATTCAAATGCATGTGGTGAAACTCTATAAAAGGGTGACTAACTGGGTTTTGTTGGGTTATATAAAATCTTTTTCATGTTGGTTGCATTTGGGATGAGAACATTACGGAAAAACTGACCCAACCAGGCAAAAAACCCACTTTACTAAACCAAAACACTGGTACATTTGTGGATATAGACAGCGTGTGCAAAATGGGAGTCCAGTGATAACAAACACAACCTTAGTAGATCTGAATAATAATGCATTAGATGTAGAGTTCTTTTCAAAATACTCAAAGTGCATTATTCATTCACTCACTCCTTCTTGACGCTCTGAAATGGTTAGCCGCTAGTCCGCTATATCTGCCCTGGGTCAACAGAAAAGTGGCTTCGGTTCTGCGCCAACAGCCTCACCGATCACCACCAATCACACCATTACACTGACAAAGTCCTGGTCTTGCAATATGAAAGCTGGAATTGAACTTCAAATTCTTAAATCGCAAATATAAAAGAAGTGAGAGGAGATAGGGGGTAGGTGAAAACAGTGATTTTCTGAGCTCTGAATGAACAATCTCTATTCATGACATTCACGACTAAAGCGTAAAGAAAAACTTCACTGATAATGAACAAATAGTTTACTTATAATTATTAAGGCTTAGTAACTAATCACATAATACTGAACTCGTAGCCCCTTAAAGTGATAGTATGTAACTTTTTGGAAGTGGAAATTTACCTGTGTGATTCCATAGAAATAGAAAGTTAAAACCATACACTCTCGATGAAGATAGATACGTTTTATTCAATTCAATTTATTTTTGTAAAGCCCAAAATCACAAGAGCAGTCGTCTCTTAGGGCTAAACATGAGAATCGATTTAACCAACAGAAAGTTAGAAAATCAACAATGAAACAGACATTGACTAATAATGCTACATTGTGGAATATTATAGCCAAAGGAACAACGTGTCTATGGACACAAACAGGGCCAAATAAGAATCAGGTTTGTGGAGATACAAGCGCACTCACAGTAAGGACGCATGTTTTTCAGTGCAATAAACAGACCCATGACATGCTTTTATTTTTTGGCAAAGAAACGTTACTGCAGGTATAATGCCGTTAATGATTCTAATGACTCTTTCTTCTGCTGTAACGGTGTTATAGTTAATGACTAATGACTCTTTTCTCTGCTGTAATGCTGTTATAGTTAATTACTCTTTCCTCTGCTATAACGCCATTATAGTTAATCACTCTCTCCTCTGCTGTAACACCTTTGTAGTTAATGACTCTAATGGCTCTTTCCTTTACTGTAACGGCGTTATAGTCAATGACTCTAATTACTCTTTCCTCTGCTGTAACGCTGTTATAGTTAATTACTCTTTCCTCTGCTGTAACACCGTTATAGTGAATGACTCTTTCCTCTGCTGTAATGCTCTTATAATTAATGCCTCTAATGACTCTTTCCTCTGGCTCTGGACACATTTGGTGATTTGCAGGCCAAAAAAGGCTGAATATAGCTATTTTTTACTTGAAAAAACTGCTGGGGTGTATTTTTTGAGAATTAGGGTAACTGTAACTAATAACCTTTTTGAAGGCTCGTGCCCAACACTGGGCTTTAATTAAGTAGTTACTAAGGCTGAATCATTCGTTATAATCTGTTCGTTATGAGGCTGTAAATAGAGTAGTTATTTTTACCAAATTCTCTAATATTTAGTACACTAGAAGACAAAACCACAACTTCATTTTTTCTGTCAAACTAATCCCATTAATACCCCGCAAATGTTGTCTTCTCGAAAATAAGACACACGATTAGCTTCCATAGTTTGGCTAAGTCTCTCTACACTATACAGAAAATCCTCTTTGCTTTACCCTCCCACCTCCCCCTTGCACCATAGTGACTCGCTGCTCCCAACATGTTTTTATTTCCACTTGGTCATAAGCCTTTCTAATATGTCTGCAGAGAGGAGATCCAATCCAGTTAATGCTTACTGCAGGTACCAGCATTGTTCAAGGCCCTCTGAGCGTCTAAGTGCACAATGCCATCTGACGGAGGTATGATTATCCCCTGCTCAAAGGCCGGATTTGAAAGCGGCCAGGTGGATTATGGGGAAATGAAGGTGACTACTAAAAGCTGAGATTAAAGGGACGTAATAAGTTTTGGTGTCGCTGAAATGCACAAAAAAACAAAAACATAACAGGGACTTTGACTGAATGGGGGGGGATTCAGCAGTTGCCATGGAGACACAATGTACTCATTACAAACAAACGACACATTTTAAGCAGCCTGTGATCAATCTAAGTGTCCACGGTCGTATTTAGGTGTTAGATTTTCAACAAAGTAGGTGAGAGTGACCAACTGAAGTAACTGTTGGCTACTGCTAGCAAGCTTGTGACTGTAATGTTATTTGAAAGGGACTAGTTCAGCGGTACAAAATCAGCTCACCTGTTGTAGTTTCAGTTAAGTCAGTTCTTCATAGTCAGGTTGTGTTTAAACAAAGCTCCTTCAGAAAGATATAAAGCAGTGTCCACAAGAAATCTGACCAGAACTGAAGAAGCAGCTTGGACGAGCAGCGAAACAACAACTTTTCATCCAGTTGACAGAATTTGTCTTTCACTGTGGATCATGCCTGGACAACTGAGGGATTACACAGACATCATTTTGGGTTGCCAAGGCCCCAGTGGAGATCTACATTCAATATTCATTCAGATTCAGAGGCGGCCAACCCTACATTTGAGTAGTGGCCTAAAATGGTAGGTTCTCGTAAACAATTGCCTCTATCGGATTCCACTCTCCTCCATGTTAAGTGCGGCATCAACGAACAAGGCCCAATGATTGCCTTTTGTTTGGCCTTGACTCTACAGTGACACTTAAGAAGAAATACATTAGCTTTCCTGCAATGCATTTCTGTCATTGCAGTGCGACGTTCGAGAGCAGATCCATGACCCTAAATGGCAGTAAGTGAGTGCTTGAAAAGAAAAATAGAAAATTAATTCTGAGATGAGAGCATGTCTCGGTAGAGGAGGTACTGATGGAAAACAAGAATCTCTACAGGTAAGAATTCATATTGGAAATACATTTTAAATTGAGTTTTTTTTGGAATTTAACAGGGTGACTTTTATGAGTTTTTAAATGTCCTATGTTACATTATTTTCTTTCATTCACACATGTTTGAGTAAACCTTTATTATTAGTCTGTCTACATCTCCAAAGCTCAAAATGCTCTGATCCACCTTGTGATGTCACGAAGCGGTACTTTTCAAGTTAACAGCTCCTTTTACCTTTAGTTCAGTAGAAATTGGCAATTTGTCTTTTCATAAAAAAAAAGAAAAAAAAGTGTACATTAGATTTTCAGATATTTCATAAACATTATTAGTAGCGCACCTTTATACAAGTGCACTATGTAACTTTTCTGCTAAGTGACTAGAATGTTCTCCAACATTGCATTAAACTTGCTGTCTATCACCATGGAGACAAACGGGTAATGCCATCAGGTCAAATTACAGATCATATCTGTGGAGAGACAAGCATGTTCACAGTAAGAACACATATTTTTCAGGGTAATCAAAACAATTGCAATTGAAGACATGCAAGATAGACATTCTTAATGCAATACTCCAGAAACATTCCAGTCAATAATTACCCTGCTTAGCTTCTGTGATCAGACAAAATCGGGCATTGACAGGGTGGTATGGCCAAGTTTTAAATTGGTTTTCAGAATGAGCCTGAATGAAAACTAACAGATCCTTTGACTAAAACCAGTTTGAGTCAACAATCCTGTCCCAATCTTGAGTGCTACTGCAGCCCTCAATGAATGAAAGCTAACGATGCTAGCGCTACATTGTCATGCTATCATGCATGACAATGCAAAATAATTCAGTCAAATGTGAGCTATCAAATGACATACTTTATATACTGAGAATAAGCTATTTGTGTAACTGATATGTTGTTGTTTTTTGTTAGTTTTTTTTTTTGTTTTTTTTCCCAAATGTTTAACCTTATCACTTAGCCTGTATTTCATGTTGAAAATTTGTCATGTAACCCAATAACACAACTTACCTTGCACGTTTTACATATACTACCTTTACAGACATTTTTAGTGGTTTTAAAAGGCCAACATCCATCTTCTAGCAAGATGGTATTTACTGCAGTTTCCATTTTAAATCTAATTGGATAATGCTAGCTTGAGGAGAATTGCTGCTACTCGGCTAATGGCGATTGTAGCCTGCACAAACACTGGGTGGTAATGCGCACTCCAAACGCCTGCTTTTCACTCTAAAGTGGATTTAAATGGTACTTTATTAAACCAATCAGAGTTTAATTCATTCTGAGTGGGACAGATGAGGACCCGAGTGGACACTATATACCCACTAAGGGGACCAAGAGGGCCAAGACACCAAGCGCTAACGCTAGCAGTATGTATCTCCCATAGACATCATATGAAAAGGGACGGTGAGCTATTGCTAAATGGAATTATGAAGAATAAGAATGAAATAGTGTGCTTGTAAATAGGTGGGTCAATTGGTGTATATAATTGGTAAAGTAAAATAGTGAAATTGTGTGCATAAATTTTCTTCATTTCTCAGTTAGCCACTTTGAAATGTTTGAACATGACAGTTTGTTTTGTGTCTACGCGCTGTGCCAAGTGTCAATAAATGTATGTATGTATATGTATTATAAATATCGGGATGTCTGCAGTTGGTTAACAACATAATACATTCATATTTACAATATATCGTATTTTCCGGAGTATAAGTCGCACCGGAGTATAAGTCGCACCAGCCAAAAAAATGCATAACAATGAAGAAAAAAACATATATTTCACTATAAATAGCATCTGAGTATAAGTCGCACCCCCGTCCAAACTGCGAAAAAAAGTGCGACTTATAGTCCAGAAAATACGGTAAATGAATCTTATGCCTGTAGTAACTATTGCTTAAAGGTACAGTATGTAACTTTCTGGAGGTGGCACCTGCATGATTCTATGGGAATAGAAAGTTAAAACCATACTTTGGCTAAAACGTGGAAAAATGTGGAATGTCCATGGAGAATGTTCCATACTGTGGAATATTACTGCCATGAAGACAAGCAGGAGGCCCAGACCAAATAAGAGTTACTCCGGGCAGGTTTGCATCTCCACAAACCTGACTAAGGACACATGTTTTCTGTTTAGTTTTTCAGGGCAATAAAAACAACCAAAATGGAAAAAAAAAATCTAGCTTTTATTTGAGCTAAAAAGTTATGTACTGCGGCTTTAATATAGTCTATACAAACCACAACTCCAAGTAGACTATGTTTTTTGATCCATCAGCCTTTAATATGGTCCATTTATTCACCAAACCATAACATAACAATACATATTCCCAGTTAATATTCTCCTGTTTGTAAATGCGAGCGTTTACATTGCAGCCGCGTGCGAAGACTGTTGCTATGGCGACCGCGGCGCTCTGTATGTTTGCTTTCATTCAATAAGGAATAATGTAATGTGCGATGGAGGAGGAGGAGAGGGCATGGCAAAGGTGGCGTGTCTCGAAAAGGTGCCGCCATTTTGTAAATACCAGCCGGTGACACTGTGGCGGAACTCTGAGCTAGCTAATAGTCTCGATAGAAAAGGACAAAATGTACGTCAATGGGCTTTTGTGGTTAATGGACAAATTAGCCTCAAATGCCACACCAGTGCTTTTAACCGCTCCTGCACAGCCACTTTGTACTGCACAACGATGGAGGGAGGTACTGTAGGATTTATGTGGTGGTAAATGCTAGTGCTATAGGCCTTCAGTCGTTTAGTCGATTAATCGGTTGGTGGAGTCTTAGTCGACCAAAACTTGTATTAGTCACCTGATCATTTTTTAAGGATTTATATGGGACACCAGCAGAAAGGACAAGTTAGTGAATGAGTGAGTTAGCTGAAGATTTGGTATTTTTTGGTATTTCTATGTAAAAAGGCAAATTAAACTCTACAAAGTTTAATTTTTCTTTATATAAATACATTGTTTCCTATACTTTTTTCTGCTTAAATAGTTTTTTTTTGAACTCTCGAGCAGGTGAAGTCTTGTGAGTAGGCATGTCACGATAATTACTATATCAACACATTGTTCAGTATATGAAAGCTGGAACAATATATTTTGGGGCTCGATATTTATCGTGTATACAATTTCTTTGCAAAAGTGAGGAGTTTTTGCCATTTTTATGTAGTAACGTACAAATTATTGGTTCATTCTACTATTTCTTTGTTTCAGCTCATACCTTTTAATGATACAGTATATTCAAAAGTAGATTTACTGGGATTATCCTTCATTGTGTCAGTGACAATATTATCATTTATCACAATATTTCTATATATCATGTTTGAAATTGTGTTATCGTGACAGAGCTATTACTGTTTGGTTCAAATACATAGTGATATGTAATAGTTTTTTACCACACCCCCAAATTTTGGATTTTGTGGTTTTAGAATGGTCTTGATCTCTACCAGAACTAATATAGGACCATGCGATAATATTACACAGCAAATATTTGGTCATGAAAATTACTTGCCTGGGATCCAGAACGCTCACTTCTTCAAGATTTTACGAAGATGTGAGTCTGGTCACCGGTCAATCTCCCCAAGTTCAGATGGGCCTGATTGACTGGCGGATTAGCCAATCAGGGACACGCATGGTCTGTCTGTATCTAAATAAATATGGCTTATGGTTTATGAGAAAAAAATAAAGGAAAAAATAACACAAGGGACTGAAAAACATCCCTGATTTCTGCAGAATCAATGAGTGAAGCTAAATTAGCACTAAACTGTTAATCTGAGGTGAGAAAAATGTCATTTTGTTAAAAAAATATAGGGGACCAATGAGCTCCTTTGTTTCACATGTGTCACTGAAATAAACAAATCTGATTGGACGACTGCGTTTGGCTCTCGCTCGAGACGCAAAGAACGGCATGGTGACCAGACTGATATTTCTCTGTATAAATAATACAGACAAATATCATTCTAGACGTCCCAGGCAACAAAATAACATTATAATGTTTAAAAAAGTGATACTTTTCTTTAGTATTAAAATATAGTATCATGATAATTGAATGTTGCTTCTAAGCTTATTACAACCTGAATAATCACCATTATTGATTAACAAATACATCTTGATGTCTCTACATTCACCTCAAACTTTTTCCAAATGAAAAGAAATACAGTTTTTTAAAAGCTTGTATGATTATATTTTGAAGTTACAGAGAGTCGCAGTAAGGCTAACACATACATCTATACATCCATTCATCCATACAGGCAAGTCAAACGTCATGCCAAGCAATATACAAAGATTGAACCGGCAACCCTTGGGTAATTGGGGTCTTTCTTATACAACTGCATCCCGGGTGGAAACCAACCCAGTGGCACTTAATACATATAACTGCATGACAACACAGGGTCCCTACAGCTGTCCATTTGAAATAAACATGGGCTGAAGGTGTGAGGTGGTCAACACTATCTGTTAACTCTGCCCATACCTCTGGAACGTTTTGTGCAGCTCTAACAATTTCAGTGAGTTTCCTTTGACCCTGAGTTTAATGCTGTATTTGAACACACAGCTGCACACATGACATGGCCTAGAGTATATTTGTTTTTAGACAACCCAGCAAGGGCAATAGAAAACCTTTACTTTTCCGGTGAAGGCAAACAGATGACAAACAGATGACAAACAGCTACTGCCACAGTGAGTATTCAGATCAGAGAGAGTCCTTTTAGGCTTGAACCGACTGGGTTTCAGCATTGACACTGGCCACCCGAATGACAGACTCATATAAGGCTCATTCTGCTTTCTGATTGGGTGTCTCGAAAACGAAATTATAACAAAAACAACTTCGCCACCATGTCCAATATATATATTTTTTTATAATTGATAACAAAATAAACATTATAATTGTGCTAAGTAAAACCTTTGATTTGCCCATTTCTGTTTCATATTTAAGGACACAGGTCTATGAAATGTAAAATAACAAACTTACACTGACTGTAAACTTCTGCATCTCGCATTTCTTCAAATACAGGTGCTTTAACTGCTCTAATACCCCGAAAAACATGCATTCTCGCTGCGAACAGGCTCGTCTCTCCATATGGTTATGCTTAATGCCATACTGTGAAACATTCCAGGCAAAGCAATAACATCTCCACGTAGACAAGCAGGTAGAAAAGTTACATTCGTTTCAGTTTAAGTACAGAATTCAAATGGTGAACCATTATAGACTACATGGATTGTTAAGCACTATGCAATTATTCTGCATCAGATACTTCCTCTGCCTCTGCCTGTCCTGTTGTGATAAGCTGCTCATTTCTCAACGTTCACTTCAATGGAATTTTAAAAGAGAATTCAGTGTGTGTGCAATGGTCATGAAATTATTTCCATTGTAAAACAAAATTACTTTCTTAACCTGCTGAGGGTTGCATAATTCTATGAACAATATTGTATGGTAAGCTAAAAGGATTCTTAAAAATGGACTTGAAGGACCCGGAGTATCTGCAATTTTATGCTGTATTTTCCTACATTTAAAAAACAAAACAAAAATAATGTATTGTGTGTAGTTAGCGTGCAAGTTTTTGTTAATTGTTGCGACTTTCAGAGCCTTGCACGGTCAGGCTCCTTCCTACATCACCGATCTGATCCAGCCAGCTCACTCTTTGAGGTCTCTGGATCAGATGGTTCCTCGCACTTGTTTGCGGACCAGAGGAGAGCCCTTCTTTCAGTCTGTAGCTCCCAGACCCTGGAACGACCTCCCGCTCTCCTTGCGTTCACTGGAGTCTGTCGATGCCTTCAAAAGACAACTCAAAACGTACTTATTTGACCGAGCGTTATAAGGCGCTGTCGTTTTTTTTAGGAGCTGCTGTGACTGCCATATTGTTGTATGGACTCTGTTGTACTTGTGTGTTATTTGTATGAGTTTTAACCTCTTGTTGTGAAGCGCTTTGTGACTTCCTTGTCTGTGAAAGATGCTATATAAATACACTTTGCTTGCTAGATTTGCCATACCGTGATGGCAAAACTCTGCTCTGGTCTCTGAAAGTTGTGAAAAGTGCTTATAAACTGAACTAAACTATGAATTAGGGTGCTCAGAATGCATAAGGTAAGTGAGGAATAACTTCAAAACCGTTTAAAATACACTAGTTCAGTTTTTTCACATTTTTAAGAGAGTAAAAATCAGGTACAGGGCCTTAAAAATGCCATCTTTGAACAGAATCGTATTATTAAAACATAGATCTAATCACAAACGCAATGCTTGTCAGAAAAATCCCAATTCGATATTTTTCCCAAGTCGTGCAGCCCTATTACACAGCGTATCTACAGTGCAAAATATGAACACAGCCTATATCGACGTGCACCAAAAGCAATGCCAAAAAAACAAAAACAAAAAAAAAAGATTTCTTCTCTATTCTACTGTCATTTTGATCTCATTTGTAGATGCAGTAAAAAGCTCCACATGTCCAGAGCAGATGGGGCTTGGTCTGGTCACTGCTCCTTCGATGGGCACATATGTCCGAGGAGACCATCATCATCAACATCTCATTCATGTTCACCGCTCCAGGGGCGAGCTGGGAGCCTTGGCATCTGCTAAACTATTAAACTAACCCTTACGTGGAACAGTCTAAGGACATAAGAGCTACAGAGTTCTCCAAACCTCAGACAAAACCTTGAAGGGGCCGCCGCTCTTAACACAATTTGTGGTCTCACAAAAGACTCTAGATCTGTTTCGACAACGATAATGTTTTTGTGAAAAATAAAACACAAAAGGCTTTACCGACGTTGCTCTGCCAAACTGATAAACAAGTACTGAACCAAAATTGAACTAGACCAGTACCAACCAGGTCTAAACCAGGACTAAACCATTATACAAGAGAAAACAAATATTTTTCTATTTGGGAGATGGGCCGTGGGCTGGATCAGATCACTTAAAGGGCCTGATTTGTCCTTCAGGCTGGAAGTTGAATAGGCCTGCTGTTAAGGCTCTATATAAGAGATATGTAGTTATGTAACTAAAATAAAAGTTATGTAACATTCTAAAGTTAAGTCGTTGGGAAGTAAAAAAGAATAAAAACCACTGATACTACATTACTACAACTACCTACTACTACAACTATTGTAGCTCATTCAACTTGGCTACAACCACAGCCCTACGCCATTTTCATTGCAGCAGCAAAACTATCAGCCTCACAGCCACTCTCAGTATACAAGCTTTCATTTGGAAAAAAAACAACAACATTGTCCAATCTGCACCTTAAGATGTTTCATTATTTCATTTAATCAACTTTAATCCATAGATTTATATCACACTTCAAATGCAGTTTTTCTCAAAATGCATTTGTTTCTCATAAGGAACCCTTAAAGTAGCACCTACAAACACCACTGAGACAGATATGTTTAATGTCATACTGTGGACTATTCCAGACAAAGCAGTCACAGTGTATGTGGTCTTTGCTGAAACAGTTAAATAATCCTGCCTCTTCTGACCTGCCTGACCTCATGACACCAAACCATTGAGCTGTACATTCTGTAGCAATTTAACATGAACCCGCAGACACCAATCAGCTGAGTGCGCAAGTCAATGCTAGCTACCTGCTGCATAAGCACTACAGCTACAGCTAGGAGAATGTAGAAGGCAGAAAGATGCAAATACCATAGATGTATTGATACTTATAGCGTATTCATACCTTTTTGCTTTAGTCCGATTAAAATGGACTTTGGTTCCCCTGAAAATTCGGACTTTATTTCAGATGTGAATAAAGACAAGCAAACTCTGATCCGGACCAAACAATAAGACCAAGACCCACCTGAACAGGCGTCAAAGAGCCCGCTCCCCACCAGCCCCAAGGGTCTGTTCACGAAAGTTTGCTACTCAAAATCCAAATGGATAAGAGGCCTGGTTATTTTTTGGAAACATTCCTCAGGCTCATTTATTCTTTACATTTAGGTATAAAATTTGGCATGCCGACATATACTCTGCTTGCCTTGTATCCATCCCATAACGCACCTTCATACCCACAGTGTAAAGGCTGCACAAAAACAGCTACATACAATGATCACTTAGCACACGTAATGTGAATGCACTAGTTTATATTTCTTGGTCTTATGAATATGGACCAAGCAGGAAGAGGACACACAAACCAATAAACTCGTGATAGCACCTCTAGGTCCTGAAGCTGACAGCTGCTTAGTCCATTAAAAACATGTGTCTGTCACGGTGAAATCCGTTCCTCCGGAAAAAAAATCAAAAATCAGTTTGAGGCACTCCATAAGGAAATTATTCAGCTGTGAACGAGAAACGCTGCTGCCAAAAACTGAACCCTGTATTCCCATGGGCTCTGGGTGCATGATTCTCTCCTGGTGCCCCACCACAAGCTGCTCTGTGGTCACTCTGAATCCACTAGCCCTGGTTTGGGCTCAGTCTGGGGTTGGACCTACCTGTACCTATTATACGCTAACGCACTGACAAACTGCATGTCTAATCATTAACTGTGTCCAGGCAATTGTCTCTTTGATAAATAAATAATAACAATAATGTGTTGCTACTTTATAATTTTCCTCTTCTTTTATTCACATGTATCATAGCCTGATGAAGTCTTTATTGGCCTCTGATTTGCCTTGCCTCCTTGTCACTTCTGTGCAATGTGTGCGCTGATTGTCATACACATGCATTTGTTTATTTTTTTTATAGTCCACTTGCTAAATGTGCAGTGAGAACACGATTTGAACCAACCAAAAAAAATAAAGTCCACATCTGATCCGGATCAAAAAAAGCAATCTTTTGTCTGGTGTGAATACGAGGTAGAGAACAAGGTCTTACCAATTAATTACCAAAAATAGTAAAATTGTGTGTAAATTGTGTTTTTACAGGGCCATTTCTAGGTTTTGGGGGGCCCTGCACAAACTACTGGGGGTCCCTGTATTACATTTGTTGCCGTGGAAATAATGTAATATATAAAATAATATTAACGCACTAGTGTTAAACAGAGCATTTCGCGAGTCACTTTAAAAAGTTTGACAAACTGAAATGAAAACGTCTTACTTACTAATTTGCTGTTTGCAAATCAAAGCGCAAATGTTAGACTGATCTTAGGTTATAATTTGGTGTTTTGGTTCTCAAGATGATTATCCAATCAGAAAGCAGGATGAGCTCCACAGATCTCATTTGGATTGCCAGTTACTTTGCTAAAATTCAGTTGGTTTAAACCTAAAATCACTCTATCCTCACTACCTTAACCCCAGCACATACAGCCAATCATTAATCGGTACTAGAGCAGCCTCAACGTTTTCTTTAAAAAAAATACATTGTCTAGAGAATAATCTAACCTCCCGTCCTCCATCTGATATTGAAGCATCAGCAAATGGTTGAAAAAGCTGTGTACTCCATACCTTTTCTTCCATATAGTGTAACAGTCCCTGTACGTTTACATGAGGCACCGCCGCGCTTCCATTACACTGAAAAAGGTGAATTCATTTGCGAACATTACGCTCGGGTGCTCGATTTAGCCGTTCGTTAAACTGTCGCCTGCCTTTGTCACAATTCACCCGTGTCAGCAGGTAAATGTACGTCTCCCCCGACCATAATGTAAGCCCCACCCTACCCGCCCCGAGGCAGTAAATAACCCCAGCCCGGCCCGTAAATCCAACACACACAGCGCATTTGCATAAACGGGCGGCTTTACATTACTGGTTGGATTGGTTTTTACTCTGGGTCCTGCGGGGGACGTTCTGTAGTGTGTCTAGAGCTGGGTAGAGTAGCCAAAAATTGTACTCGAGTAAGAGTAACGTTACTTCAAAAATAATATTACTGAAGTAGAAGTACAAAGTAGTGGTGCAAGAAAAAAAGTATTTGGGAAAACTACTACTCAAGTAGTAACTTAAAGAGTAACTGTCGGGACGTAACATCTGATTTATAATTTAAAGTTAATGTAATTTGAAATGCAAAACATTAAATAACGCACAAAATCTTCTATTTTCAAAGGATAGACAAAAATGAGACAAACTAAATCATATCTGAAGGAGCGGCGCGACAAACCCAAATGTTCAAATAATTTCATATTGTCAACAGCTTTTTATCACTTACTTACAGTGGGAAGAGGAACCAAAACTTTTACTCAAGTAGTAAAAGCTGCTAGAAAAATACTTTTGATGAATAAAGAACACAGCACTGCGGCAAAGGGCCAAAAAAACAAAGGTAGAAATCAGTTGCGAAGATCCCGATTGGATCAGCAAGTGACATCATCACTTAACAATCCCATATCACTGCTCTGTGGCTGTCACCATAGCAACGGTAAACAAATGCCATAGACTGTATACAGAAGTGGACTAAGTGAGCGCGGCGTCACCCGTAGCGTTCGCCTCCAGCCAAACGAAGCTCATCGACGCTAGCGGCTACAGGGGTAAATTTGGAGCCGAGTTCCATATTTGGAAATCCGAGCGCGTGCGTCATAGCAACCAAAGTGTCAATCCAGATTCGGCAGGGAGTGGGCGCTTAGCAACGCTGTCAATCAAACCTGTTGCTAACGCTGGCGGGAGTGACCTTGAATAAAGAAGGCGCCTCGCTGGTGTCTTATAAACTTTCATATCTTGGTTTACATTACAGACAGCGAACAGGCGTTTCACGTTCGCAGGTGAGACGTTTCAGTTTGTGACCGTGGTAATGCTCACGAATGGAGTAGGTCGGTATAATCCTTCGTTCGTCCAGGGCAAAAAAGGTTTCAAAGGTTGACTGACTGGCCAATAGGGGCGTTGGAGGAGAGGCGCTTGGCTGAAAGGTTTTAAGAAGACTCCCGCACACTGTCTCACTCCTGGTTCACTTTTATTATTACGTTTCGGTCCCTCTGACCTTCCTCAGGTGTGATAACATCACAAAAGTCACATAGTATATTTTCTATCTAGCATATTTTCTTATGCAACTTTTACACTTAAAGGTCCCATATTACGCTCCTCTGAGTTTAATCAATGTTATAACTCTGTTACCTCCTCAAAAACACACCTGGAGTTGTGTTTTGTTTCATTCACACGTTTCAGTAATGCTTTATTATTAGTCTGTTGACATCTCCAAAGGCCGAAATGCTCTGTTTCACCTTGTGATGTCATGAAGCAATAGTTTTCTTTTTTTTTTAAATATATTGCTTTTTTGTGCACATAAAGCAGGTGTTATAGAGAAAAAAACAAATTTGTAACAATATGTGTAAATGACTTTTTTCTCTCCTCTCCCAAACCACTCCCCTCTTAATAATAATAATAATAATAATAATAATAAAATGTGAACTGTGAATAAATAAATGTTAACAGCTCCTTTTACCTTTAGTTCACTAGAGATTGGCAATTCCAGGGTGAAATTAACCATAGAGATTGGCAATTCCAGGGCTGAAATTAACCAGATGATTCTCGTGAAGGTGTATGGAGTTTAAAAGCACCTCCTGTATAACTAATGACATCACAAGGTGGAACAGAGTATTTTCCATTTGAAGAAGAACTCAACCTAAATATGCAAGGTGTTTGTGTTAAACATGTGTAAATGAAACAAAACACAACTCCAGGTATGTTTTTGATGAGGAAACAACATTATAACATAGCTCAGAAAATAACGTACTGCGGGCGCTTTAAGACAGCAAAAGTTCTTAGTAAAAAGTTCCGATCTGATTTGTAATATTCATGAGCTGTCAGCAGTAGGTACAGCTGGTTACAGTGCCACTCCGCTCTGCCTGATTCTCTTAATTTGCCTCAGTGGGAGTTGTTTTACCAATTCAGATGAGAAGCGCGTGTCGGAAATGCTCCTTTGTGTAGCAATGGCAAATTTGGAATTGTAATGTGGAAGGTGGTAGTGCCTCTTCGTTGTGAAAGCTGTTGCTGCCAGAGTTTCCCCGGTAGAGTAATTAGTTTCAATAAATTAGGGTTGGGCATCAGAATTTAAAAGTGTTTGCAGTTTTAAAGCTGTTACTACTTTTCAGTGTTGTCACAATACAAAAATTTCAGACTTCATTTCGATAAGGAATAGACTCGAGGCTCAGTACCGATTCTGATACCCCAATGATAATTTAAAAAATAACATACACTCTACTTAGACAATAGAATGTGATTCTCAGCGTGAATTCGTAGTACTTTCTTTTATATTCCCACGTGGCCTTATATCTTATGTCCAGGTATGTTCCATAGTGGTCCATGGGCGTATACTCAAACTTTTTTAGTACTGATTCCTGTTCAAGTGAGTATCTAGTTTTGATACTAGTTTTAGTATCGATTAGTATCTGATTTTCAATACTTTTGACAACCCTACTGCTTTCTGATACAAGAAGATGATGTAGTGTAAAGTCTTGCACGGAATTCCCAGGGAGATAAAGAAACCTCATCTGTTTGAGCTATACAGGCTCTGAAAAGGAGGCAATAGAATTATTACATAAACACCTGAAGGAGGGGAGGGGTCTGGAGGTATGAGGAACAGTGTGATTGGTCTAACAGGTATTCACACTTCAAACTCCGCCCCTGCAGCCAGGTATTTGTGATCAAACCCCTGGCTGTGATCAGGGCAGGTTCGTGTGATGTCATGTAGTACATGAAATTGCAGTGGCCAGTGAAATCAACACACACACACAGTTTTTGACTGTTTTTTTAACACAGAGCTGCAAATTGACGTAGTTTGCACTTACATAGGAAAAGTAGACAATGCTATTAAAACACCATATACAAAGTTTAGTAGCAAAAAAAAATTGATTTAGTGTTTAGATCCACTTTAATATAGACCATTTTCACATTAAAGACCCACTGTCTAACTTTTTTAACAAAAAAATAGACTAAAATAAAAGCATGTTTGTCTATTCATTTATTGCTCTCGAAAACTTACAGACCTGATCAGTTTGACTGCACATTCACAATCGACCAAACGAACTACCTAGGCCAGGGGTCGGCAACCTTTGACATCCAAAGAGCCATTTGGACGCAGTTTCCACGAAAAAAAACCCAGAACAAAACAAAACACTGGGAGCCGCAAATACTTTTTGACATCTAAAATGAAGATAACACTGTATATATTGTTTTTTTACCTTTACACTTTGTATAAACAACTATAGTGTGTTGCTTATGAAATCCATGAAGTGCTACAGAGACTTCTGCCCCATGAACCTCTGCGCACAGCGTCTGCAAATCGTTCTGTACGAAGTCACTTTCATCTTTCCGCAGGACTGTAATCTGTCGTCTGTGAGGTGTGAGCGGTGTTTGTTTTTAACATAGTTCATGTTGTAGAATAGCTGCTCACATACGTATGTGGATCCAACGATCGACAGGACTCCAAATGCATATTTCTTGATAAATGCACGGCTTTTTGGCAGCGTTTTGGCGGGTTTCCACGAGTGTGACGCTTATTTTCACCAACGAAAAATAATAAAATATAATTTTATTTTAATATTTCAAGATCACAATAATCTTCCAATTTAAACTACAATTAAAAAAACAGAACTAACACAAATAAAATACACTTCAATTAAACACTTAGCCGCAGTATAAGGATGAAAAAGCTGCATGCGGCAAATGGATCCCGATTTGAATCAAAAATATTTTGTGAATTAAGAGTAAAACAGTAAACTATTGCTGCTAATTATGAGTAATTATAGTTCAGCAGCTGAAATTCTGAATAAACACAATTCAAACATGTTTTTTTCAGGGTAAAAAAAAAAAAAAATGTAAAGTGAGAAATTCATCAAAAAAACCAACAAAAAACTAAGACAAATTAACAACAACAACCGGGCTTCACAAATCACAACAACTATTTTTTTAAATTTATTTTTTAATATTATTATTATTGGCATTATTATTTTTGCTTTCTTTTACTTATTTTATTTATTTATTTTTCCCTCATTTACATTCTCTATATCTGCTTTCTCACTTTACAAATTACTAGTACTAGCATTCTCTTCTGCCGTCTCCACCTTACCCCCTGCAAAATCACGGAAATCACACACACACACACACACACACACACACACACACA
>KN483080.1:23153-69587 GCA_000787095.1 Periophthalmodon schlosseri | reverse complement strand
GAGATGGGTTCCAAAAGCCATCTGATCACATCTCGAAGCTCCATGGTTACGGGGTTGTCGCTATCTGTCGCTAATCAAAACTGGCAGTGTAATTAAGAGGTACACGAGCGTATGGGGTTGGTATAGGAGGTGTAGCGGCTTTGGTTTTTGCATAAAGATTAATTTGGTAGGGATGGGACGAGATCTCGTGCCAAATCTGGTGAGATTAATTTGCCACAAATGAGAAAAATTATGTCATGAGATTTTCTTTTTTTTTTTTTTTTTTTTTTTTTTTACATTTGGATTAGACAAAAAAAGGGTTAAGTGTTGCTGAGTTACACCTCTGGAGAAGCTTGAGTTCCAAAAATCTGTGCTAAATTGACAATAAAAATATTAAATACAATTAATTTAAAAAAAAAAAAAAAATGTTAGGCCAGAATTGAGAGCTGGACTGCACACTTGAAATATTATAAATTATTTCAAAATATCTCCTCCAATTTTGTGTCGTGTATCGTGGTTATTGTGTTTTGTCCTGTTCCTGTAATTTGCCTATTAACAATTACTGCTAGTGCAAGAGTTGATTAGCTTTGTAGAAACAATTAGAATAAATCTGCTGAAAGTGTATAGACTTTAAAAACCAATGGAGGTTCCTGGGGGGTAAAATAAATACACAAGATTGGACGGAAAAAAGAAATGTCTTTATGTGTTGTTTTTTTTTTTTTTTTAAGGGAAGGATTAAACCAAAAAAAAAAACAAGCTTTACTTTACTTTACTTCAAAAGCTTTACTCTTGTAATGCGTGTTACAGGGTTGTTGAATCCTCCACTGTAGTCATTATTCAATCCAGTGGTGGTAAGCTACTATTGTAGTCACAGCTGCCCTGGGACAGACTGATGGAAGCAAGGCTGCTAATCTCCGACCACCACCAACACTCACACACGCCACTTTAATACTAGGCAACAACAGAAATTGGTCCAAGCGGGAATCAGTCGTCCGACCTTCAGACTGGGGGACCACGGGGGAGCATTTAGCATTATGGACGCCTGCACAATGGCTGTTGTCGCTACGGGCAGCTGCTCAAGGTGACAATGACCAAGGGGAAGACCCCAAAAAAGAGATATCGTCTGTGCAACTCATCACACTGTCCAGATGTCTTGCTTCAATAGCCATGTCTTATTCAGCTTTTCCTCAAGAAAAGGAATCGCCAAGGCCAAGAAGCGCAAGTACTGTTCCTGCTGTTTATTCCCACAGTAATGCCAGACCTTCCTTATCTGTACAACATAAATATATTCTATTGCCTTCTTTTCAACATCCCAACATGAGTTGAGAAACGTATTCACGTTTGTCCAGTTGATAGAATTGAACTTTCTTTTGCCATCCAACTCATCATTGCCTGTGTAAACCACTGTAAACTAACAAATGCACCGCAATTAAGGCTCAAGACCTGTTCAGCTGTTACATTTACATTTGAATCGTCCATACATTCTACTACATTCTTTATTCAGACAAAGTAAAAGTGTCCATCCCATCCAGTTCATTGTCCCCGTTGTATTGCTATTTGCGTATTAGCATTGACAGTTCATTGTCCCCGTTGTATTGCTATTATGTATGGCGGTCCTTCTTGGAACACTTGGAACATTGGAAGAAATTAATGCATTCCAATTAGTGCAATGAATTTCAGTGCGTGACACACTGAGGCTCATTGTACTGTCCAGATGTCACGCTTCAGCAGCCTCGTCTTACGCGGCCTTTCCTCCTACACAGATCACCCAAGGCCAAGAGCTGCAAGTAAAGATTAGATTTATATATTTCAATGCACATGAGTTAAAGAAAAACTGTACGTAAGATTTGAAACTCCAAAAACATCGGTGTCCCCACGTACGAGGTCGAGACATTCAAATCAACCATGGCTTTTTCTGATAACAATATTAATGCTGATTTACTCTTAAGGAGGGATATATTTAGATTATTTAGCATTTTAAAAATCCTATATTTACCAAAAACAACGTATTAAAATGTTTCTTTAATAACTGAACTGAAGAAGATGAGCAGCGAAACGTCTTCGCTCCCGCAGCTTTTAGTCCAGTTGACAGATTTGAATTTTCTACTGTGTTTTTGATGTTCCCCTGAGTTGTTTGTGAAAATGTATCTTGCTGGAAACTTGTCTAATAACTGAACTGAAGAAGATGAGCAGCGAAATGTCTTCGCTCCCGCAACTTTTAGTCCAGTTGACAGATTTGAATTTTTTACTGTGTTTTTGATGTTCCCCTGAGTTGTTTGTGAAAATGTGTCCTGCTGGAAACTTGTCGTGTTGAAGCGTGGTTGACATAGGCTTGCGGGCTTAGCATTGGACAGAATCGTACCGCTAAACATGAGGAGGGTTTGAATAGGGCCCGGGAGAGATCGCTAGATTACTCAAACACGCACGGGTGAGAGGGAACAACGCTACAACACGGTAGAAAAGTCCAAAAAGTCGATTTTGCATAATGTCTTTAATATATACATCACACAACTCCTGGCTAAGATCATGTCTCATCATCAATTTTATCACCGCCCCTGTCTGTTTACCCCTTTGGCATTGAACGATGGATGAGACGTAGAGGGCAAAGTCCGCCTTCTACCCTCATAAGTCTAACATCACGAAAGCACTCAACCGCCGCCGATTCTTATCTCTCCCTCCACCCATTCTGTGCCATTATCTAAAGTTCCAGCCCTCTCCCCAGCCCCCCCTCACCCCTCTTCTCTACAATGGCGGCATTCTTCTTTCCATTAACCTTTAAGAGATTGCGCGGGGAAAAAAAAAAAAAAAAACTTTAACCATAAAAATAGTCTTAAGTGCTCCTGTTTGTCGTTTTGTAGTCTGTGAAAAAGCCCAGTTAAAGTTTATGACGGTCATTATCAATTACTGTACATGGGTGAAGACTGACATTTTGATGCAGTCGAAAATGAACGAGGACTGGCATTCAGGCAGTAGTTATTTAAGTTGGTTTTTTGGGGGGTTTTTTATACGTGTTTTTTTTTTATTCACAGACTTACAAAAGTCACACCTATAACTAGCCAATTTTTTTTATTTTTTTTTGCCTTTCGAGCTCCGCATTTCCAACAATTCTCTTTAAGTCGTTAAAACTGCTGTACCGAACTTTTTTGTGGAGGGTATATACGCTACCTGCTCGTCTGCACGAAGATGTTATTGCTTTTCCCTTCTTCATCTTGTTTTACTCAATAAATATGCAACGCGCTTTGGAACATCTCCAAAGCGATTCCACTGCTTATGTGTTTGATCACGTAACTGCCTGATATTAGTGAGAAAAATATAAAATGTCGCTCTTATGGTGACTGCATGTGTGATTTTTCCATCTCTAATCAGTGATAAATCCAGAACAAATGGTGCGACAAACATAAAGCTGTTTTTAATCCTGTGTCACGTTTTTACGCTTCATTATAGCGCATGGTGTTATTGTCGTACGTGGCCTCAAACGATTTGTGTAAGGGTTGGCCTCCAGTTGGTCAGGTCTAGGTTCAGCAACAGTATGTGCTCAAAGAATGAGGTCAGCTGACCACCTGAATATTCTGAACGAGGTTATTCCATCAAGGGATTTTTTCTTCCCTGACGACACGGGCATATTCCAAGATGACAATGCCAGGATTCATCGGGCTCAAATTGTGAAAGAGTGGTTCAGGAGCACGAGACGTCATTTTCACACATGGATTGGCCACCACAGAGTCCAGACCTTAACCCCGTTGAGAATCTTTGGGATGTGCTGGGGAAGACTTTGCGCAGCGTCAGACTCCACCATCATCAATGCAAGATCTTGAAGAAAAATTAATGCAACACTGGATGGAAATAAATCATGTGACATTGCAGAAGCTCATCGAAACAATGCCACAGCGAATGCCATAATCAAGGCTAAAGGCGTCCAACGAAATATTAGAGTGTGTGATCTTTTTTTTTTTTTTTTTTGGTGGCAACGAAAATTTGAGGGTTTTGTTTTTTTTTTTTTTTTTTTTGGTGGCAACTTTTTTTTTGGCCAGGCAGTGTATAACAAAATACATTTAATGGCTGGTAGAGTGTTTGTCCGCTGGGCCGACGGCTGGCAGCTCGATTCCCGCTCTCGACTTAAACATCATCGGTCGAGAGGCCAGACACACTGACCCGCAAGTTGGCAGCGCGATTCCGGCTCCCACAGATGAATGCTGTCGTTGTGTCCTCGGGCAAGACACTTAACTCCCCTCGCCCCCGATGTCAGGCGTGCAAATGTGTGGGCGGTTCCTTGATGTAAAGCGCTTTGAGTGTTTTGAAGGTGGAAAAGCGCCATATAAAACTGTGACCATTTACTATTTACTTAATTTTTCACTTGCTGTTCTTTATTCTTTTAAGTCTTCTTCCAAACAGCGAAGTTCAAAAACATAACATTTAATAACTCAAATGAAAAAGTCGTATAATCCAGCTTTACAACTGATAACCTTTTCCTGTCCTTCGCCTCAGAGTGCTGTTGAAACTTCTCTTGAATCCGGATAATCTCCATAGCTATTAACTCCACTAAGGTGATATGCAAAAATCCTATTCAATTATAGTCTCTATTTCCTCTGACAGTTCAAATACCCATAATCCTCTGCTCTGTCACAGTGTTTTCTTCTATATATTCTATCCGCACAAGCTAGCGTCAGTGCGGTATTGAATATAACACATTCCGCGTTAGAATTCTACATAGTTTTGCTTACACAGCCCTGACCTTCAGTACTGACAATAAATCATACAGGCGGAAGTGAGCGGAATACAAATACTGAACATGTTAGGTATGACAAGTAATACTGAAGAGGAGTCAGAGGCAATATAAGGTATGACTACTGAGCCAGCACTGCATCGATCACTGCGTGGTCTAGTGATGTATGTAATATCGACTGGGTATGAATCAAGGGTACGTGAAATACACAGCGTTTGTTTTAGCTGTCTTAAAGTGGAGCGATGTCTGTGTAATTCCTCAGTCGTCCAGGTAGGTTCCATAGCAAAAGAAACTTCTACTGTGTCACCTGGACAAGCGTTTTAGAGCGAAGACGTTTCGCTGCTCATCCAAGCGGCTTCTTCAGCTCTGGTCAGTTTCTTGTGGCGACTGCCTTATACCTGCCTGAAGGGAGGAGCTAACTACGCTGAGACTAACACACCTATTTGTTTACTGTTTCTATTTATTAGCTACGTCTACTTAGTGTAGATGAATAGATAATGAATTCTTTTGCTATATGACATAAAAAACATAGTTGATATAATTATATTTAAGATTTTACTAAAACTCGTCCCTAGTTTTTTTATTTTGGTTTATAATTTTACTTTGTGGTTTGGTACGCGAAGCAGATATGACATGCGGTAATTATAGTTATATAATTATAAAGGTAATTATATAACCGAGGACAAAACTCTAAATTCCACAATAACCGGACTAATACAAATAAATTACACCACCATTATTTTGTTAATTGAATATTTAAAATGTGTGTACATTGTTCCTGCATTTTTGAAAGGAATTTTTCTTGTTGGTTGAAGTATTTTTAGAATTTTAGAAGCCACTGCTACTTCCTGTATTTTTGTGCTTTTCTTCTCAACTTTTTCCACTTAACTGATGTAAAACTAAAAAATTAAATAAATAAAAAATAAATATTTATCACAGATACTATCCCACCAAACCAAGTAATACGTAGAAAAAGTAGAAAACCTGTTAAATGCACTTAAAATGCGCAAAAATAGGTGGATTTTACTTCGTACATTTGAAGTTTTCTGGTCCAAACTGCAATTTCAAGTACTATGTGACATCACAGCCCTGATTACAGCCAGGGTGTCTCTGATTACAAACACCTTGTTGCAGGGGCGGAGTTTGAAATGTGGATACCTGTTGGACCAATCACACTGTCCCTTATACCCCCGGACCCCGCCCCTCCTCCCCCCTCACTCTCCCCTTTAGTCCTCCAGCTACTGCCCACAAAACACATTTTATGGTTGACTAATTGGATTTTAGCAGGACAAATACGTACAACTAGACTAAAACTAAAACTAAATATTAACTATATCTACTACTAAGTATTAATCCCCACAGTAATGCATATTTATGTTGCCATATCTTCCTTATCCATACAACGTAAATATATTCTATTGTCTCTTTTTCAACATCCCGCTTAACCACATCAACTAACAAATGCACCCAATTAAGGCTCAACACCTGTTCAACTGTTACATTTACATTTGAATTACCCATATATTCTAATATATTCTTCACACAGAGAAAGACGCTGTTTGCATTAAAACACTATTGTTAAAAATCTGAGAAATGGTTCTTCCAGTCTATTCACTTTTGGAAATCTTTTGTAGTTTGAAGTATTGGTAAGTTCCATTTGTAATATGCAAGAGTCCAGTTCAGCTCATTATCCTCATTGTATTGCTAGTTGCGTATTAGCGTTGATTGGTGGTCCTTCTTGGAATACTTGAAACTAGGGCTGGGTGCCGTTTGATTTTTTTTGCGATATCAGTACTTTAATTATACCTGCTTTTCGATACCGGTTCCCGAACGGTTCTTTTGTCGGTGCGTGTATTTTTTAAATGTAAATCAGCCAGCAAGATTATTAAGAACATACTTTTCAATGTTTGAATTACACTATAACTATGTTAATTCATATTTCAAAACATAGTACAAGGCTATACGATGTCCAGTTAGTTTCACTTTTGTTTTTTGTATATGGCACTCAAAGGTGGTACTGTGGAGGACATGGTTTTTGTTTTGATAACTTTCGTGGTAACTACACAGTTACCTGGGCAGTGGAGGAGGACTATGAAGAACTTTACTCTTTCTAATTACATGTTTTCAAAATAATGTACACAATTTCCAATATTCTTAAATGTAGAATATGTATAGTAATCCATTAAAGGTAAAATGTTTCTTTTTCTGCCTTAGAGAATATATTTTATATGAAACTATTGTGAAAACTGTGTGAATAAAGTAGGAAAATGTCTAAAGCTCAGATGGGACCAGATCAGCAACAATAGGATAAATGAATGACCGTAAAACCAATTCAGATTTTTACATTGGTCTTGAGTTGGTTAGCAAATAATAGGAATACGTGTCTTCGTATACAAAATACAATAGTTTTTCACCGGGGTATTATGGAGCAGCCTCAGACTGTGTCCCCGTAAAGCAAACACTGACCAAATAAAATGTCTTCCAGGCCAGTTTTAAATGTGTTTTCATACATTTGATTTGACAGACTCAACCACGATTTGAGAAATCCACATTGTTTTCCCGTAACAAGCTTCTCCCCGAGCACAGTTGCGCTCAGTGACCTTTTTGTTCAGCGGTTGTTATTTGAAAAAGCCGAAATCAAAATGTCCGTCTGTCGCCAAGTCGATACCGCTGCCGAGCTTGGGTTCAGAACAGTAAATGTTATTTGCCTCATTTGATGGACTTAAAAACACTGCCAGCTCATTTTTGCCTGCGTTTCGTGGGTAATTTGTAATCTGAACTTGGACTGACATCAGGTGTCTCGTCTGGCCCGTGAAACAAGGCCATTTAACAGTTTGTGGATAAATGGTATTTGGAGCAGTTTAGACATTTGGCCCTTGGCTTTGTCTGTGGAGCAAAAACAAGTTCTAAATAAAACGAGAAGGCTCTGGGCCCTTTCAGAGCTCGTGAACAGATAACCCACTTGGTACTGTTCCATTAGCTCTGATGCACTGTCAATGTGGGAGTTAGCGCTTTGGCGACCGACAACTACTCGACCGCACGTGTCTGTCGTTGTGTCCTTAGGCAATACACTTCACCCTGACTGACTCGTATGAAAGTGGTGTGTGTGTGTGTGTGCCTATCCTTGTAGCTTACCACCACCGAGTGTGGAGTGAATGAATAATGCTCTGTAAAGCGATTAGGAGATATATAAATCCAATCATTCATTCACATCGCTAGAAAACATTAACTGTTTTATGTTGATTATTAATGTTAGCAGTTCATATAATATAATATTATTTATAATAGATATAATATTTTCTTAAATCTAGCATTATGCTGGACACTGATGCACCAAAAATGTAACACATTGTCTTCTCAATAGCTTAATGTTACAGTGTGCAGCTTTCTGGAGGCGGCACATCACTTGCATGATTCCATGGAAATAGAAAGTTAAAACCATACTTCGGAACATTCTCCACAGACCACATAGTTTTATGCCATACTGTGCAATATTAAAGCCAAAGGAAGAACATTCCCACGGAAACAGCAGGACCAGGCCCTGCTCCAGGCCAAATAAGAGTCAGGTTTGTGGAGATGCAAGCCCGCTCTGAGTAAGGACGCCTGTTTTTATGTGTTTCAGCGCAACAAGATATGTTTTTATTTTAGTCTATAGCTAAAAAGTTACATATGTGGCTTTAAAAAAAAAAAAATTCAACCCCAAAGACATGATTGTTGTCAGTTGAAATGACTTAAAGCCGTAAGATTAATATGTCAAGTTTGTGGAGCCAATCCCAAACAAGTAATTCAACATTTGCGGCTTGACTGTGGATATTTCTTTTAAAAAACAGCAAATCTCCCGGAGAATTATCCAGCCCCCTGCCCTCCATCTGAAATTACAGCGTTATCAAATCCTAGAATGCGAACGCAACACTCATACTTTTTTTCCCCAACAGTAGCCTTCTACGACTTGATTAGTTCGTCCCCGTTGCCGAGACACTTTCATTCCAATTTGTGCATAGCTCTATCTCACCGCCGTATGTTTGGTCGCCCTAATGAGGCAACAGGTTTTTGCCATACTTTTTCACAGGGATCAGCTGTCACATATGGTAGCCAATTTGCTACGCTTTTCTTCTACATGCTAATATGGAGGACGGAGTGCAGGGCTGGATCAATTTTATTACTAATGTCGGTTAGCTAGCGTCAAGAAACATGCTATGCTATCTACCACCAGCGGCGCAGCTAGCGTCGATTTCGAATAGATGTAGATTGTGGGCACGTTAGGAGGGCTCTGGGGTGACGTGGAAGAAACATCTGGCAGATTTTGTAGATATTTTTAGGGATAGAATGTGGGTGTGAGTGGCAAAAAATATCGGATCAGGTTTGTCAAGTTGTTGTGTACAGTTTTGTATCGTGTTTTTGAGTATTTGTGGAGGACTGTCGCGTGAGAGCATAGATGACGTAGGCTTGTGGGCGGAGCATTGCACAGAATCTCGCAGCTAACCGTAAAGAGGGTTGAAACAGGACCCGGGAGAGATCTCTAGATTACTCAAACATGCACGGATAATATCTAAGCTCTTCTGGGTTGTTTCTGACGAGGGAAAAAACATTATAACATGGTAGAAAGGTCAAAAAATAGATTTTGCTTAATACTCCCTCTTTAACATCACTATTGCCATTTGCTTTGCCGTAGATCGAAGGCAGCTATAGAAAGTACACGTGAAAGTACGCAAAGGTGAGGAGGGCAAGTCTTATACTGGAGAATGACAGAAGATGTGGGAGTGAGACGTGTATAATGAGAAAAGCAACAAAGAGGTGAGAATTCCCACTTAAAGAAACTCCAGTCATCACTGTCTATAACAGGTCCTGACAACTGTATCGCCTGTGCAAAAGGTGAAACTGTACCATGAAATGTATATATCTATATGATTTCGGTAGTACTCAGTTGTATTTACTCATTGTACTTTTCAGAGTACTTTCCTAGCACCATTTTCACTCCTACTTGAGTAATATTTTTATTAAAGTAGCAATACTCTTACATGAGTACCGTATTTTCCTGACTATAAGTCGCATTTTTTTTCATAGTTTGGCTGGGGGTGCGACTTATATTTCACATCTAAATCGCATCTGAGTATATGTTTTTTCTTCATTATTATGCATTTTTTGGCTGGTGCGACTTATACTCCAGTACGACTTATACTCCAGAAAATATGGTATAGGTTTTACTTACCCTTCCCACTGTGAGTGGGTCTTCAAGTGATAAAAGCTTTATGTTGACAATATTAAATTTCAACATTTGTTTTTATTGCACCGCCCCTGCAGATATGATTTAGTTTTTTATCATGTTTATGTCTGTCCTTCGAAAGTACCACATTTTGTGCATTATTTAAAGGTCATATATATGCAAAACGTACTCATGTGAACTTTAAGTCATGTTATAATGTTGTTACCGAAACATACCTGGAGTTGTGTTTTGTTTCTTTCACACGTGTCTGAGCAACCTTTTATTATTAGTCTGTTCTCAGAATGCTCCGTTCAACCTTGTGATGTCACGTAGTGGTAGTTTTCAGCCTAACATCTCCCTTTTACCTTTTGTTCAGTAGCGATTGGCAACTCCAGGGCTGAAATTATGATTCTAGTGAAGGAGTTTAAAAGCACAGTGGCGCACTTCCTGTATTACCACATGACATCACAAGGTGGAACAGAGTGTTTTCTGTTTGCGAAAAGAACTCAGCCTAAATATGCAGGGTTTGTGCGTTAAACACGTGTGAATGAAACAAAACGCAACTCCAGGTATGTTTTTGATGAGGAAACATTATATATAACATACAGTAGATCAGAAAATAGCGTAATATGGGCCCTTTAATGTTTTTGTATTTTGTAACGTTTTCTTCCAATTACATTACTTTAAATTAAAAATCAGATGTGTTGGCTACTCTACCCGCCTGTCTGTATTATTTACCAATGCATGTCCAACAATAACCTAGACAAAAGACATAATTACAGAACTGCATATGCCGCAGACGTCATGTACCAGACTGTAAATTGTCCATCGCTATAGCAATTATTGTGCACAGACAGCCCCGTAGTCCGCTGTATTTGATATTTCTGTTCAGATAGTGTGAGCGTGTGACAATACTGTACTTGAGCATTATTAGTTTGTACCAGACCAAATCTGCCAGCGCTATAATTTTGTTGGGGCGACAGTAGCTCAGCTGGTAGAGCGTCCACCAGTGCGAAGGTTGGCGGTTCGAATCACATTCTCGACATAAAACATCATTGGCAGAGCGGTCAGATCCACCGACCCACAGGTTGGCGGTGCTATTCCAGCTCCCACAGATGAATGCTGTTGTTGTGTCCGTGGGAAAGATACTTAACCCACCTCGCCCCCAGTGTCTGTGTACACTGGCGTATGAATGGGTGAGTGGTTCGTTGATGTAAAGGGCTCTGAGTGCTTTTGTTACGGACTAGTCCTGTTTCTGTTCTTGGCCTCGCCTCCACCCACCAGATCCACCCACCCGTCGACGAGCCGCACCCGGCCGCCGGTAATCAACCGGGTGATAAAGGCCCGGAGCTGCCACCGCATCGACGACCAGTGGGTCCTCCGCTGCAGCAACTCTTCAGTTCTTTATAGTTTATTTTTATATTATCTAGTTGTTTACTTTGTACACGTTTTTCATGACTTTTTGTAATAATAAATCTTACTTATCGGTTTGACTACCTCCCCACGCTCCCATTTTTGTTCTACGCCCCGTATTAACATCTTTTCGTTACGTGCCACCACCTCTGGACGAAGTGGCAGCTTTGAAGGCGGAAAAGCGCTATATAAAAATGTGACCAATGTGTGACCATTTGTTGCTTCTTAAAAAAGTTATAGAGTTTAAGGATGCGCTGTGTAACTTTTCTGATTGGAGTTTTGCCACCCGCTTGTCTCCACGGTGATGCTGTTTCTGGAATATTTCACAGTACGGCATTAAGCGTACGCATCTCCACGGAGACGAGCAGGCGAGGCGAGCTCTGTTCCATGATGGTCTCACGGTGACACTAGTGATCTACAAGTTACTGTGGGATATATAAAGGTGCTACTGCTTAAAGGGCCCAGATTACTTATTTCTTGATCTATGTTATAATGTCTGGAGTTGTGTTTTGTTTAATTCGCACATGTTTAACGCGCAAAACCTGCACATTTAGGCTGAGTTCTTCTCACAAACTGAAAACACCCTGTTCCACCTTGTGATGTCATGTGACAATACAGGTCCACTGTGTTTTTAAACTCCATACTTCATCCCTGCAAGTGCCAATCTCTACTGAACTTAAGGTAAAAAAGTAGCTATGAAAACTACCACTACCTGACGTCACAAGGAGGAACAAAGCGTTTTGACCTTTGGAGATGTAGACAGACTAATAAACTCATAATAATCTTACTCAAACGTGTGTGAATGAAACAAAACGCAACTCCAGGTGTGTTTTTGAGGAGGTAACAGCGTTAGAACATGACTTAAAGCTCACAAGAGTCAATTTTGTGTAATATAGGACCCTTAAAATGAGCCTTGCAGTAGAGGTAATACACAAGGTAATATTGGTAACAGACAAGACAGACTTTTAATGTAAACCTCCGCTGAAGGTGCACTGCATAGCTTTTGTGTTAGAGGGTGTGCCACCTGCTTGTCTCCACGGAGATGTCGTAGGTTAGACAAAAATGTTCCACAATATGACATTAAACGTACGCCGTCAAGTTGCAAGCTACAGGTTAGACGTGGAAAGACAAAATCAGTGCGAAACAGAAAGAAATGTTTAACATTCCCGGGCAAAACAATAAAAGATCTGCGGAGAGGCGACCGCGCTCACGGTAAGAATGCGTTTTTGAGCAATAAATAAAACCGAAATGAAATAAACGCGAGGCAGAAACGTTTAATGCCTTACTGTGGAACATTCCGGGCAAAGCAATAACATCTTCAGGCAAGCAAATAGCATATTCCGATCCCCAGACGTCTGAAATGAGTCCATCTATTAACCAGGCTGTCACATTGGAGAGATAATTAAATTGGCATGCCTCACTGCTGTGTAAAAACGTCATTTTGAAATTGGCATCATTTTGAATCTATAATAGATCGCAATTAGTCAATTAGCTTAGATATGGCAACACAGAGGCTACGCATGTCATGAAATATGCCCGCACATAAAAACGCGACTATATTTGGCCATTCCCTCTCTCTCTCTCTCTCTCTCTCTTGTTTGCTGTCTCTCCCTCTCTCTTTCTCTCTCTGTCTCAGTTTTTCTCTCCTCCCCCTCTGTCACTATCCTCCCCCTCTCTGTGTTGTTCTAATCTTCTCTCTTTCGCCATCTCCTTCTTTCTCTTTCTCTGTTTCTTGCCCTCTCTCTCACATAGTCTCTGTGTCTATCTCTCCCTCTGTCTCTCCCTCTCTGTGCCTCTCTGCCACTTTCTCTCTTTCTCTCTGCTTTCTCTTGCTCTCTCCCCCTCTCTCTTTTTCCTCTTTCTCACTCTCTCTCCCACTCTCTCTCTTCTCTCTACCTTCTTCTCCTCTTTCTCTGTGTGTGTGTGTGTGTCGCTCCTTCTCTCTCCCACACACACTCTCTTTCTCTGTCACTCCTCTCTCTGACTCTCTCCTCTCTTCCATTCTGTCTCTCTTCTCGCACACACACACACTCTCTCCCTCTGTCTCCCACTCTCTCTCTCCCCCTCTCCCTCCGCACACACTTATGACAGAGCTATGTGTCCTGTGTTTGGTGGATCCATTAGTGTGTCGAGAGCGTGCCCCATAATGCATTGCGGCAGTCATTAGAAGGAGGATGGAGTGGTCATTTCCCCGCACAACAGGTCCTGGCTATAACATACAAACGGAAAAGTACCAGTATTTCTAGATTAAAGGTCCAATGTGACATAAAATGGACTCTTGTGAGCTTTAAGCCATGTTAGAATGTTGTCGCATCCTCAAAAAAATATCTGGAATTGTGTTTCGTTTCATTCACGTATGTTTGCGTAACCCTTTTATATCAGTCCGTCTACATCTCCAAAGCTCAAAATGCTCTGTTCCACCTTGTGATGTCAAGAAGCGGTAGTTTTCAAGTAAACAGCTACATTTTACCGTTAGATCAATAGAGATTCGCAATTCCGGGGCTGAAATTATCCAAATGATTCTAGTGAAGGTGTGTGGAGTTTAAAAACACAGTGAAGCACTTCTCATGACAGGACATCACAAGGTGGAACAGAGTGTTTTCTCAACCTAAATATGCAGAGTTTGTGTGTTAAACATGTGTGAATGAAACAAAACACAACTCCAGGTCTGTTTTTGACAAGGAAATCAGAAAATATGTAGTGTATATGGGCCCTTTAACAAAATTATATCCTAGTATTCTATCCTATATTTTTAATAGTTATTTGTAATTATTTTGGATTGCATATTTTCTGTTCTCTTGTTCTTGTACTTTACGTTGAAACCCAGTGGGAAACATAAGGTTTCTCTTACAGGGCTGCATATAATTTTAATAAAGTTAGTGCTGATGTCACGTCCAATTGGCTGATTTCTATCTTTGTATTATTATTGTTATTATTATTATTTTGCTACAATGCTGCCTACCTTGGACCTGGAAGTGACATCACACTTAACAACTCTATCTAATCGTAATTGTAATTTGAATGGTTGTAATTAGCAAATTTGAAGTTTTTTTGGTGAAGTTCTTAAATTCTGCATAAAAAACTGCTAACCCTGTAGTTTAGATCTGTCCAAACATGTTCTGAAATGTGTCTCTTTGTCACGTTTAAAGCGTGAACACTGAAGAGAATCCTGTTATTAAAACAAGAAAAAAAAAAAAAAATGCACCATATTTCAAAGATGTCCTTCCTGTCTCTCGTTCCAACAGATTTTTGTGTATTTTTTGTCCATTTATGTCTACCTGCCTTCCAAAAGTATAACGATTTATTTCGTCACCAAAGCAAACATTAGGAGTTTTGTATGAGTGAATGGGATGGTGCGCAGATGGTTGAGAGCTCAGAGCAGTGACTCAGAGTTTACACATCATTTAGGACATTTACACAGGCATTACGAAGGATTCTAAGTGTTTAATTATGTCTGTACCTGCCATAACCGGATGTGAAGGAAGATTGAAATCCTCTTTGCAGCCGCCTCTATAAGCTTGTCACGCTCAATTCAGTTCAATAATTTTCGAATATTAAAGAGAGGGTATTACGCAAATCGATGTTTCGTTTTGTTTTGTGTTTTTTTTTGCTTTATACCATGTTATAACATTGGTCCCTCATCAGAAACATGCCTGATAGAGGCTTCAGATGTCATCCGTGCACGTTTCAGTAATCTAACGATCTCTCCTGGGTCCTACGCGAACTTTCTTAACGGTGTGATCCCGTCCAAAGCTCTGCCCACGAGCCTACGTCACCCACGCACCTGGCGGTCTATAAATACACAAGAGCAAGATACAAAACAATACGCTACAACTTCACAAACCTGAAGCGATGCGCAGTAGTTTCATTAGTGGGTTGCGCGCTGACTGTGTCGTGATAGCGCTCTGAAGGGGAGTGGCTTAGCATGGAGAGTAAAGGGTGGGAGATACCCCCTCTTTAAAATCCCACACGCTTGCGCAGGTGAGATGTGGTGCGATATCTTTATTATTCGGGCTACAAGATAAATCGTAATAAAATCCAAATCGAGATCGCAGTTTGAATGGACGCGATTAGCAAATTAGCATCATTTCCTTATTCTGCATAAAAACTGCTAACCCTGTAGTTTAGATCCGTGCAAACATGTTCTGAAATGGGATTCTTGTGTTAGTCTCGAAACTTTGAAAAGAATCCTGTTATTAAAACATAAATCGTAAATCTAATCAGAAAAAAAACACATTTCGATATTTTTTCCCAAATTGTTCAGACCTATTAAATATATTTACGCCACAAAATCGATATGTCAAAAAATTTTAGCAAATCCTGAAGTAATAATAGACAGAGTTCAACATTTGTGGGTTTTCGGTTATTTATCAATACTTATTTTAAAAACAGTGAATCTCCTATAGAACATGAATGCAACCATGATACAGCCGGAATCTTGCAAGAAATTCAAGAGATTTAAGATTTTATTAAAAACCTTGCCTAGCTTTTCTATTTTTTTAAATTTATTTATTTATTTTTATTTTGGTGAACTTCAGAATTTTACTTTCTGGCTGGACATGGGCAGCAGATGTGACATATGTAGAGGTAATTCCATAATAAATGATGAAATCTTTATTTTTGTTAAATGAAGGTTTAAACTGCCAGAAAAATGCCTTCTTTGAGCATCAATTTGCATTTTAGCTTGAAGGATCCTCTTTGTTTGTTTGTTTTTACTCAATGCTACTTCCTGTATTTTTGTACTTTTCTTCTCAACCTTTTCCCACAAACTGTCACTTAACTGATGTAAAACTATGATAAATATTTACCACATGTACTATTCCACCAAACCAAGTCATAATTAGAAAAACTTGAAAACCTGTCACTTTACTCCACTTTAATGTGCTTCTTTTCATAACTTATCTCAAATTACCCAAACTTCCTCCGATCCCGAAATGTGTCTAAAAATGACTCAATTTTTATTTGTGAACACAAAATAAAAACATCTTAATTGATGTTTCTTTCCTGGACCTTGTCTCTCCTGTATCTTGCGCGTCATGCCAGAGCACATCAGCAGCTCTGGCAGCCGACACATTGTGCTGGTGCAGACTAATGAACATGGACATGTCAAAGATAATGGAGCTGAATGGAGGCCAGACACAAACATGCAGATTAAAAAGGCCAAAATAGCAAAGAAGGCAACAGGATTTTCTCATCTGCAGCTAAACTGTGTTCACAAAGAATTACATTGTTTGAAATTTGTTTTTGGTGAGAAAGTAGTTATAGCAGTGGTGTTAGTTGGTGAGAGGTGAAAGGACCGGGTGGATGGACACTTGTAAGTAAAATTCAATTTTTTTTTCTAATTTACATTTTGAAAAAGGAAAATTAAAAATAAAAGCCGTATCGATGCGGCATTAAACGGCCCTCGCGGGCCGTACCTCATGCACCACTGCTCCGTCACTGTTATTGTGGCTTTGGGCTGTACTTGTCAACACACACTGGAAGTGCTGACGGGCTTTGTCACCATGGCAACACCGTGCAAAATACAGCATAGGTCCCAGTGACCAGGATGACATGAAGAGTCATTGTGGCAAATTTCACATTCTTCCATAAAACTTTATTTTATTCATTATTCATTCATTTTAGGACCACTATACAATAACATCGGCACTTTTGAGCATCGCCATGGCAACACCATGGCAATGGTGCCATGGCAACACCCGGGAATTTTTTGATTAGGATGACTTAAAGAGTCACTGTGCCAAATTTCACATTCTTCAATGATAGTAGTTGTTTGTTACTCCACAAATTTTGGAAATTTTCACTTTAGAATAACATGGGTGTTTTCGCGTATCACCATGGCAACACAGTGAAATATAGAACATGGTTTCTATTGACTTTTTATATTGTGATGGCATGAAGGGTCTTTGTGCCACACTCGTCATTCACCCTCACATCGGGTTGACTCCAAAACATTTTAGCAGTTATAAATATGGCCCATGACTGTGGTATGGGTTGCTTGGATACAGCTTTGATGCTGGGTGCTCCTTCATTATGACGGCTGACAACGGTGGGTGCAGGGGCGAAGCCAATAGACCCTACACCCCATTGGGGCTCGAGCCTAAAAAACAAAAACAGACTTTGTAAGGTTTTAAAAATTTGCTATGGGCAAACACATGACATTTATATTTAAGAGTTTCAAGAGTTACAATGGTGCTTTTTGTGATACAGAAAACTGTACTGACATTTCCTCCAGACACAGGGAGAACATGCAAACGCTCAAAAGGTCCCTTGGTACAGGAAAGGAATATCAGGGAAGAAAAAAATAACTTTTTAAA
Source organism: Periophthalmodon schlosseri (assembly GCA_000787095.1). NCBI lineage: Eukaryota > Metazoa > Chordata > Actinopteri > Gobiiformes > Gobiidae > Periophthalmodon > Periophthalmodon schlosseri. The sequence continues at coordinate 51,952 of KN483080.1, read as the reverse complement.
AATATGAATCTTAGAGAATACATATTATCTACATATTATCTGCTCAAAGTTGTATTTTGATTGATTTATGCTTCCCTCATGAGGGAAATTCATTCTCTGCATTTGACCCATCCTGTAGTGCCACTGGGGCAACCTGTCAGGAGCGGTGGGTGCCACAGTGCAGCACCCGGGGATCCATCTCCAGAACTTGAGCTAGTTTTGGTCAGGACTGCCTTAGCAGGAGCATTGTACCTATTGTGCATGTTTTGGGTTGATGGGAGAAACCCGGGTATCGCTGGAAGATTTATGTGATTCTTCGAAAACTGTAGGGTCATATACACAAATGTCAAAAAGTGTCTATTCTTTTTACAAAAAACAGAAAATAAAATATTTCCTTGGGATATTACATCAGTGCTTCAGCTTTAAAATACTATTTACATTTCACGCATCAACCCCCATCAGTTTTATGAGCCCCAATATTAGACAAAACATGCGCAGACAATAACAGTAACACAGAACTCATCTATATTGCAACAGTGTGTCATTTGCATCTCATTTTCCCTCAGAAGCGAGATAATTTAGCTTTAATTCGCAATATCAATCCATCTAACTGAGACGGCGCCACGTCTCACTAACAGTGTTAACAGTAACGTGCCGTAAAAGGCCATAATCGTATAGCGATGCATTGAATTGCACTGGGTAATGTTATGTCTTGGCATCTGACAATATTAGCTGTCATGGTTGATATAGTGAGGACATCTGCAGGGTGTATAAAATGGAACGAAGGTTCACATAGCAAAGAATGCATTACAAATCTTGAGCAATAATATGAAATTTGCAAGTTAATGACTGTGCGTTTGAGGGAAACAAATGGGTGAAGATCATCCATTTTTAATAATAATTTAAAGGGCCTGTGTTGTGCTAATTTCTGATTTATATTATAATGTTGTATCTTCATCAAAAATGTTTAACACACACTCTGCATATTTAGGCTGCGTTCTTCTCTCTGTTTTTAAACTCCATACACCTTCACTAGAATCATTTGACAGTTCCAGGGCTGAAATTATTCAAACTTTGAAGCTACAGCTATTGTTTTAACCTTGTCATAACTTCTTTACGCCTTGGTGCGCCAGAAGATATTGTAGACTTTCTCTGGTAATCACAACTGAACAAAGGGTAAAAAAAGACTTAAGACATAAAAAAAAGGCAACAACTTGGTTCTTCTAGTGTACTCGTTTGATTGAGGGTAAAAAATTGCTGTTAACTACCACTGGATGACATCACCAGGTGGAACAGATTAAAATTGAGCTTTGGAGATGTAGACAGCCTAATAACACGGGGTCTATGTGAATGAAACAAAACACAACTCCGGGTGTGTTTTTGATGAGGTAACAACATTCTAATATGGCTGAAAGCTCCCAAGAGTCAATTTTGCGTAACATAGGACCTTTAAGGGTGCACAGTGTAACTTTTCTGGCGGTACACGCTCCACAGGCTTGTATCCATGGAGATGCCATAGTCACTGTTACGCGGTATGACATTATACTTTTTTATTTGCATGTATTCAAATACAATGTTTTTTATTGATGAAAATGAACTGTAACAACGCGCATTCTTATCTGGGCTTTCCGCAGATCTGACCTGTAATTTGGCCGCTAGCTTGTCCACTAGCTCGTCTCTGAAAGTTCACATAGCAAAAAATGTATTAAAAATCATGAACAATAATAACCAATTTATAAGTTGCGGTAAACATAAGGGAAATCAGTCATTTTAATAACAGTTTAAAGATACACTGTGGAACTTTTTGGTGGCAGGTGCTCCACCAAAAAGTCGTATCCGTAGAGATGTCATAGCCAATTTTACACTGTATGACATTAAACTTTTTATCTTACATATATTCAATTATGGGTGTTTTTATTGCTCAAAATTTGCTCGAATAACATGCACTCTTATCTCGGCTCTCCACAGATCTGACCAGTAAACTTGGCCACCGACGGCATGAAATTTGCTAAGTTTAATGCCATTCGACGCATCACTGCTCCACGCGTGTTCCGCGGGTGTCAAAAAACATTACGGGAAAAAAAAGAAACTCGTCTCGCGGTCTTTAACTGTGAAAACGCTGGCTCTGATGCTGCCTGATTATTCCTGTTGCATTCTGTAAGTGCGGGGTTTGTGTCGTTCCGTAGTCTCTGAACTGATGTTAGGAGCTTATGAAGTCCCAAAACGTGGTGCCGTTGCCATGGAAACACACGCCGTAGCCCGGTTCAGAGAAGCCGCAGTCGTTTGAAGACTGAGAAATAGCCGTAGTTTCGGGGCCCCGTGAGGTCTATGCGGTGGAAGAGCTGATATGAGAGAAATATGCTAAAATCCCTGGTACGCTCTGGTATTCACGGATATGATGTTCTTTAATTCACTCTGTGTAGATGTTACTGCGCCGCACTACGGCATTCTTTAAAGTGCAAATATTACACTATTTTCTGATCTATGTTATAATGTTATTTCCTCATCAAAGAGTCGTGTTTTGTTCCATTCGCACGTGTTTAAACAAACCCTGCACGTTTAGGCTGAGATCTTCCCTCAAACTGAAAACTCTATTCCACCACTGTTTTTAAACTCCATACACCTTCACTAGAATCATTTAGATACTTTCAGCTCTGGAATTGGCCAGTCTCTACTGAACTAAAGGTAAAAGGTGGGTGTTAACTTGAAAACTACCGCTTCATGATGTTTCAAGGTGGAACAGAGCATTTTAAGCTTTGGAGATGTAGACAGACTAATAATAATAAAGGGTTACTCAAACATGTGTAAATGAAACAAAACAAAACTCCATGTTTTTTGAGAAGGTACCAACATTACAGCATTATATCTCACGAGAGTCAGATTTCTGTAATATAGGACCTTTATATTACAGTATATAACTCATTTTTGCAGATACACTGCCTGGCCAAAAAAAAAGTCGCCACCAAAAAAAAAAGGTCACACACTAATATTTCCTTGGACCGCCTTTAGCTTTCATTACGGCACGCCTTCGCTGTGGCGTTGTTTCGATGAGCTTCTGCAATGTCACAAGATTTATTTCCATCCAGTGTTGCATTAATTTTTCACCAAGATCTTGCATTGTGATGGTAGACATTAATTTTTCACCAAGATCTTGCATTGATGATGGTAGAGTCTGACGCTGCACAAAGCCTTCTCCAGCACATCCCAAAGATTCTCAATGGGGTTAAGGTCTGGACTCTGTGGTGGCCAATCCATGTGTGAAAATGACGTCTCGTGCTCCTGAACCACTCTTTCACAATTTGAGTCGATGAATCCTGGCATTGTCATCTTGGAATATGCCCGTGTCGTCAGGGAAGAAAAACTCCATTGATAGAATAACCTGGTCATTCAGTATATTCAGGTGGTCAGCTGACCTCATTCTTTGAGCACATACTGTTGCTGAACCTGGACCTGACCAACTGCAGCAACCTATGACCTATTTGCTTAGTTAAATCCAGGTGGCGACTTTTTTTTGTGGCCAGGCAGTGTATATTATAGTACCATAAAATGAACCTTATGAGGAAAATACATGTTTTAGGCTTTATTTTATTGCCTCTCCTTTTCGTTGCCCTTTCTCGGTTCCTGTTTCCTCCATGCCCTCCCCTCAGTCTCTCCTCCGCGCTTTGTCTGCGCTTCCATCTTATACCTGACGCATGGGGCTTTGGAGGTCCATGTCTCACTTTTTGCTCTCGTTATCCTCGTCTCCCATCCTAATGTGAACAGCATTTTATTTAGTTTCCCAAAGAGCCATTGTTCAGTCTTGTGGTTTACTGAATGAGTTTACATCATCTTCTCACGTTACACTTAGGATTTCCCACTCTGCGTATGAATTAAAACATTTTATTAAGTGGAGTATGCATCCTGACAGTCCTGAGTGCACAGACTGAGATGAGTGACAGGTCCATGCTGCGCAGAGAGGACCTGTTTTATAGAGTTAAAACCATAGAGTGAATAAAGAAGTGGACTAAGTGAGTGTGACGTCACCCACAGCGTTCGGCTCCAGTCAAATGGAGCTCATCGAGGCTAGAGCGGTTATAGGGGCAAATTTGGAGCCGAGTTCCATATTTGGAATTCCGACTGCGAGTATCATAGCAACCAAAGAGCTAATCAAGCGGGTGCTTAGCAACGCTGTCAATCAAACCTGTTGCTAACACTAGCGGGAGTGACGTCAGGGAAAGAAAGCGCCTGATTCGCGCGTTTTTTATGTTCATATCTTGATTTACAGACACAATAGCGCAATAAATACCATCTGCAGCGGTTACAGAGAGAGGGAAACAGTTTTTCAAAGTAAAGTGAATTCGATGGCGTTTGAAGCGCGCCCATGATCACTTCCTATTTGGAAGCCAGCAGGTTAGCTACGTCCATTTATATGTACAGTCTATGGTTAAAACACCCACAGGACTGGTTTGGGTTCGGGTGAGACCGGGAGAAGAGGGTGCTCCGTGCTTTTTTCATGTCTTTTTCGTGCTGCGATAGGATGGAGAAAAGGAGGCCCAGCGCTTATCTAGGTCCCCTGCGTGAGTTTAATAGGTTTACAGCCCCGCCCTCAGTAAAGAGCTGAAACATTTGGTCAATAGTCACTGTTGCGGCTGCTCCATGTGTAACTTAGGATATCATTTAGATTCAGTGGAGAAATCCAAGGTAGGCACAGTGTGTACAGGCGTAACCCTGCAGGTGCCACCGGTTTTAGGCAAGCAAGATGCAATGTATTAAGAGGTACAGTATGTTACTTTCTAGAGGTGGCACATCACCTGCATGATTCCATGGAAATACAGTGGGATATTAGATCCAAGGGAACAACATCCCCATGGAAACAAGCAGGAGCAGCTTATCCTGCAGGTCCAATAAGAGGCAAGTTTGTGGAGATGCAAGCCCACTCAGAGTAAGAATCCATTTTTTTTTGCATGTTTTTCAGGGCAATAAACACAACCAAATTGAAAAATATATGTATTTTAGTCTTTTTTTTTTGGCTAAAAAGTTACACATACTGTGGCTTAAAACAGTGGTGGCTCAGTGGTTAGAGCATTCTCCCACCAACCCTAAGTTCATTGGTTGGATCTCAGCTCAGGCCTGGGACACTTTGCCCACCTTGCTATGTATGCAAATACTAACAAAAAACAATAAGGTTCAACATTTGAAGATTTCCAGTTTGGGTAATATTGGCTGCATGAAAAGTGTATTATTAAACTGTATAACTGGCCTCGGAAAACGGATACTCAAGCTGAGACTGTTTCTAGGATGTGCTCCATTGACTCTAATGTTATTACACTGTGAATACTGCCAAACACTATAGACATCATATTATCTGATCCAATCTTTTGAAATGGGAGCCGTAGGAGGAACCAAGGGGGTCTTATTGGATTTGTGGTTCATTAAAAAGACACAAAAGGTGAAAGATGGAAGGAACAAGTCATCTATCAATCAACATCCTAATTAAAAATGTAATTAGTTGTTTTGGAATGAGTTTGTGCCTCATGTTGTTTAGTAATGCCAGTATTTTCATAATACATAAGCGATACATGCATTATTAAAGACAATATATCACGTTTTAGTTTGGGGTTTTTTGTATTTTTAGTTTGTATTTTACATTTGTTCATAGTAAACCACAATATAAATATAGTCATTAACTTCTCGTCCAAAACAGCAGAAGTTTTATTTTTGAAAAATTGAAACATATAAAAAAAAAAAAAAAAAAAATACTCAATTTAGACTGCAAATAGTTTAAAATTAATTTGTTCTGTTTTTCACATTTAAGACAAGAAAAATTGAGTACAGTGCCTTTAATTAACAGTCTAACCGTAACCTCATAATTTACTAAACCTCAATCATTCTTAAAGAGCTTGTACCGGAGTTTGTTTGTTTTTTTCCCATGTATTTGAGATAAAAATCATCTTGTTCCAGTACAGATATATTGTATAAGCAGCTTTTGAGGTCAAAATAAGACTGTCGTGTTATGTCTGCATCTAATTATAAAGCGTTTTATTGTCCGATAATCAGGAAGTGTGCTGCGAGCATGTTAATTACTTTACTATCACGGTAAACTTTGCTCTCATCTGTGAAAAGCACTTAACTCATCGCAGTGAATAATTAGAACACTCAGAATGCATAAGTAAGGCGTAACTTTGGACCACTGCAAACTGTTTAAAATGAATTATATTGGCACAGTGCCTTTAATTAACTGTCTAACCCTAATCTCTTAATAAAGTGGTTACTAAACCTCAATCACTCTTAATAAATGATTTGTTCATTTTGAATTAATCTTTGTTCATGCTTTATTAGGGCTGGACTGGGTGTAGAAATCGGCCCTGGACCTTTTGGTCTGGACAGGCCCCCTGCACGATCACAGGTATCTGACAATATACCAGCTGATATTATCAGTAAGATAAGATTACTAATTTAATATTTCTGTATAATTTGAATGGGGGGATCTGATCCAAAACTGATTTTAAGGTAGTTATTATTATTATTATTATTATTATTATTAGTAGTAGTAGTAGTAGTAGTAGTAGTAGTAGTAGTAGTAGTAGTAGTAGAAATCAATATAATGAGTGTACTTGTTGAGTCACAGTCTGAGTGCAGCAGTGGCAGCAGTGTTCTCAAGGGGCCCTTAAACACCGCAGGCTTCTCACACTTGTGTCTGGGCGTCTGAACGTCTGCAGTAAACGCTTTGATCGCTGCCGCGTGAAAATATGAGGTCTATCGACGTAAAATAAGAACCGGGATGAAGACCGAGGTACGTAGAATGCGTTTATGGGGTTTGAAACGTTCCTAGTGTTTACAAAATGTCTTATTTTTATCGCGCTTTCGATGAACATAGGACCGTATAGACCGCAGTGAGCTCAGAGTAGAACGTAAACAAGGAAAGCTGAATACGAGCACGCGGACTGACAGCGACCGGCCCAAAACGTGCCTCGGCCCACTGGGAAAACTTCCGATGTTTGCATTTTAAGTGGTACCGTCCAATTTCTAAGCGGACTATTTTCTCGTAATAAAAATAGCTGAGCAAACTAGCATCTGCCACTTGCAAAACAATCACACAAGACAAGACTTGTATATTGACAGCAGTTCTGTTTTATAATTTTTCTTTCTATACAATTTTAATATACTTTGCCATGTTCAAAATGCCGACTAAGATAATATAAGAACAAATTTGATTCGAAAAGCGTTCAGTTCACAAGCCAGAGTCCGTGGGTGTATGTTTACTGTTTAAATACCCATTCCCACCTGCTGTGCTATGGCTTTTCCACATTTTACATTAGCGTACTTCTTGGAAAAGCCTCTTGTATTTAAATCAGCTTGTTTTTCTTGTATATTTTATCATTTTTTCACGCTAGTTCTTGCACATAAATAAGTGAAGCCGACGCTAGTCCATTTTTCAGCGCCTGACAGGTTGCATGATTCACTCTGGACCTCAAACCAATGAAAAATTAATAGCGCTCAACATATCCAGGCTGCACATCTGAATGTATTAGACGCAGAAAGATTAGAGGTTTACAGAGGTTTAGTGCTAACCAGATAGCAGTGTATTGCTTTGAGTACTTGACATCATGTTGCAAGCTAAACGTATGTGTCGTATTGTAATGTATTTTGTGTACTAAAACGTATCCTACATGGGAAAATAGTCGGTCAGTCGAGACTACACACTTTCACTTTACAAAGACGTACGAGTCTGAAATTGGATCCTGTCTCCGCAATTTCAGTTAGACGTGAATGACAGGCGAACTAACCAATCAGAGAAGCACGTGGTGCATTCGAGTCAAAACAAACATGGCGGCTTACGAGTAAAAAAGGGGGGAAATAACGGAGAGGATTGAAAAACAGTGGATTTCTGCAGAATCTACAGTTTAAGCCCTAAACTGTTACTTAAATCAGGTAAAAGAAGTTTTAAATTTTGTTTTGAGATTTTCATGAGGAGCTGTCTTCCTCATTTGAGAGACTCGTGCTACAAATTAGCGGCTATGGTTGGACCGTCCCAAGTTAGGACGGGAGTTTTTCACACTTTCTTGGTCCGATTCCAGACCTTTCTGGATTTGAACAGAATATAGAAAGGAAAGGCTGGTCAGTCAAGAGAAACACACGGTCTGTTCATGTCAAAACAAACATGGCGGCTTCTGCATAAAAGTTTATAGATGACGTGATGATGTCTCACTCTCAGATGAGGGAGGACAGCTCATTCTTGCATCAGTTGTTGTTTGTTCATTTTCAAATATAGAAGCTGATCATTTACTGACTTTAGGTCCATGACACAGCGCCAACTGAAACTCTGAATGTCACAGGATATTTCAGAAGGTGTCTTCCACATTGGAGAGCCACGTGCTACAAATTAACGGTTGTGATTAGATCGTCCTATAGTAGGACAGTTGTCTGACGTGTTCTATGGTCTGGCTCAAGACACTTCTGCATCCAAACAGAAAGTTGGAGGGACTCACTTGTCAGGCCAACAGAAAGGCTGTATTTTTCTCATCCTACCACCAATCAGCCAATCACCTTTCTCAGACCCCTCAACCAATACATGAATCACAAGCATTTCACACAAGTCTTTCATTTGGTTTGCCAGTTTCAATGCTGAAATCCAGTTGGTTTAAACCTAAAACCCCAGCACCTACAGCCAATTATGAATCAGTGCTAGTGCAGCCTCTGCAGCTCAGTGAGTGAATTCTGGAGGTTCTGAGGTTTCACATGAGGCATGGCCTGTCCATATACTGAGAATGAGAAAAACTTGTATGCGTTCTCTGTCTGCAGGTTAAAGCTCTGACAACCCATGTTCAGTTGTGGTTGTAGTACACTTTTTTTTTTTTCAAAACTGTAAGAGAGGCTACATAGATTTAATACATTTTGATGTGATAAATTGAACTTATTATAAAATGATTTTCATCAAAAGTTTAGATGGAGCAACTTACCCATGGACACCCAGTTATTTGCTTGGGTGAGAATCGAACGCGCAATCCTCTCCTTCCCGACCAAATGCTTAACCCACTGCACATATTTCGCTATTGGTCTGTCACACCATAGAATGATTCATGCCCCCCCATCCCCCCCTCTTATAATGAATCATCTGGATACCCAAAAAATAACCAATCAATAGGTTCAACCTGCCTTATTTATGTGCACCGCGACACGTAATAATATTCTAATCCCGCTACGGCTTTGCAAGGAGGCAGGACACAGCTGCAGTTCCAAATATAATCATAGCAATGAACTAGCCCGTTCTTATACTGCCATTACAATCAACGGTCAATCGTCAGCCCCCTCCCCATCTCGCGGCATCGGGACCCCCGCCTCCAGAGACACAAGGGAGCCCTGATTGGCTGCTATTTGCGGGGCCCAAGTCAAAGAGATCAATGGGGTCGAATCACGGGCCAAAGATCGGATAAGGGCTTCCCGCTTTGGGGTCGTGATGAAATTTGCGCCAAACCGAATCAGTCAATTGTGTAATCCTGAAAGATGTTCCGGCAGGATTATGTGAAGGTGGAAATTTGAAAAACAGGCGTTAAATGGTAAAAATAAAGACGTTAAGTTGAATTTTAGACCTTAGACTTTTTGTGCTTTGTACTAAGGCAGTAATAAAATAATGCGAGATATATTGTGTTAGGAATAATAGGTCAAATTGTTAAAACAGACTTAATACTAAATACCATTGTTGGCAAAAACCACAGCTGCTAGCAAGATGTGTTTTGAAGTACTACGGGCAGGGGCTGGCATAATATTACGTACATAAAGAAAAATAGTAGTAGCTTTATCTGGTTGAAATCTATTAACTTATATACTATAATATACCATTACAAGTGGTGGACTGTGTTGAGTATAGGGCTGGGTCACAGAAAAATAATCAGGTGGTCATTAGATGAATTTTCATTGTTCTGTTGTTCTGTTTTCTATTTTGAGATTTAGATTAGGTTAGCATCAGCTCTGAGACACAACACCATCCGTCTGTAACTTGCTGTCCGCTGTCTGATGTTTAAATACTGATTTATTTTAACAAGACTCTGCCGAATCCTCATAGACAAGAACAGTGTGGACAAGACAGTATTTAAATATTGATGTATTTTAGCTAAATCCTCATAGAGAACGAATGGTGCAGGGAGAGCGGCTCCGCACTTTTTGAGAGAACCTGAACTAGTCGGGTGGCTGCGTGAAAGGGCCCTATATAATTTGCACGTGCACTGCTACTGTGCTGCTAAATGCTATAGCTAACATCTAGAGCAGCTTAAATCTTGACTTTGCAGACACTACAGACGTGACATGAGTTGTGGAGTAAAAGCTGAACTTTAGCTAAATTGAGCGCTGTAGTCTGCCAGACTGACAGACCTCTCTTAAGCAGCTAGCGCTAACTTATGGACTTTGTTTTACTTATGCAAAGCAGCCATGTGCTTTGCTCTCAGCTTCTTTTTACTGGCCTGGGAATGCGTAGCCTCAAAACTTTGGTATACAAAGGTAAGGTAATGCAGTGATAATGTATCATGTAACTCACTAGCAACGTTCAGTTACGTGGGGGCATAAGAACAATGTCATAACTACAACTAATCATCAGTTGAGTAAATTCAGCCAGAAAAATAAATGTATGGGACCATACGTTTCCAAAAAAGCCTAAAAAAGCCACAGTCTGCTTTTAAAAGATAAAATATATAGGCTATCACATCAAAATAATGTATTTTCTCTGCAGTCTTGTCACTGGATATTGTGTATTTCTTTATTTTTAATGTACAATTTTGCATGTAGTGTAATTTATATCGTCTATTATATCGTCTATTATTTTAAGCCATATCGCCCTGCCCTAGTTGAGCCCACCGACGCGATGTTCACCGGTTCTATCTTTGCCAAAATGCATGTATTCAACGGGATGTTTGGCAAGCGACTTCACTCCCTCTGTTTGCAAGAGTCAGAGCGTCTGATGTTAAAATTCGCAAAATGCCAACGCAACTATTTCACTATAGCACCCCTGACGAGGAAGGAAGGAAGAAGCAGGCAGATTGAAAAATATACACAATTAGCAACCCTATCTTAGACACAAAATAACAGTTTGCGAAGAGGAACAAAAATCTATAAACCGTATTATTGGCTAGCAAGCGTAGCGTTTTTCCCCCTTTTAGTCAATGTGCTGATGTTAGCTAGCAAACACGCACCAACCCGACTGTTAAAAGGTCCGTATTTGCAGAGACTAGCCAAGACAGCACTGATGTGTCAATTTGTTTGTCTGAACGCGCCGGAGCAGGCCGTCACAGATTTAAAGTGCTCCGTATTTACACTGCCTCACAGCGCAACAAGAGTATACTGCGCTAGCTTGGCAATATTAGTTAAAGAGTAACTTTGGTCAGGTTATGCCCATTGTCAAAGACAGAAAAATGTGCAAAGACCGGGTATAGATAGATAGATGAGGTAAAGGTAAGGGCATGGGGCAAAGGTGTGGAGTCTGGACATGTGATTGACGGCTGTCGGGTTTTTCTAGGTGAAGGAAATAATCTTTTGAATGGTAAAGGTACTCAAAATGGTGCCTATTCATGGGTTTCAGCTTTCTATTACATGCAACATTCCAAAGATATAATATTGTGTTTTAAATTGGTAATCGCTTTGGCAACCGTCCCAATTTTTCATTATACAAACATCAAAAAAATGCAACGAAAGACTCGAGAGGTGATTGGTCGAGAGACAAAGGTAGCGGACTGCGATTGGCCGCTCCCTCCTTTCACCCCGCTACACGCTCTCAAGGATATACTGGATAAGGACAGGCGCACGTATCCGAGCAAATGTCATTAATGTTCCACCGTATAGCATTAAAGTGCAGTATTAAAAGTATTAAATTGTATTAAATTGAGCAAACGCAAGATAGGTATGTTTAATGCTGTACTGTGGAACGTTTCAGATAAAGCAATCACATCTCCATGGAGACAAGCAGGTGGCAGATCCTCTACCAGAGCATCTCCAACAATGTAAATTCAAATAAAGTTAAAATAATAAAATAATAAATTAAATAGGTATAGACACAACTAGTTTCACGATAGTAAAATTTCAAACTAAATTTAAATATTAAGGAATGGATTCAATCAGTTTTTCGATTTTTTTGTACTATTTTCAATACTAGTTTTAGAATCGATTACCCGAATTTCAATACTTTTGATAACGTTAGACACTAAATGACAAAAAAAAAAGCCATGGCTGAAGACTAGGGTTGTCAAAAATATTGAAAGTAAATATTTCTGAATAGCTTTAGAAAGATCTTGAGCTGTATCAGAACAAGTCTAAGACACATAGACTAGTACACGCCCATGGACCAACTATGGAACCTACCTGGACGACTCATGGGTACGTAGCTATAAGAGCACATGGTAATATAAAAGAAAGTACTATTATTTACTGTTGAAAACCACATTCTGTTGTTTGAAATTTTAGTATCGTGACAACACAACTTTATACAATACAATATAGTTTTCAACACTAATTTTAAAGAGTGTTTTTTTGTTATTATTGTCGTGATAACACTACTGAAGACTAACCAACTACCAATCAAACTAAACTGGGATCAGACCGGGGTTAACAATATATCTATTAGGTATTGTCACTCAAAGATACCAGCTGGAGATGTGTGTGCGTGACTAAAGTGATGGGAAGAACCAATCGGCATGACTCATTGATTACCATTGTCCATTCTCACTGTGAGTCCGTTCCCTTGGGACTCCATCCGCAGATTGAGTCTGTGGCCTTAGAGACGTATTGTGGACCTTTAACGCAATATATTATAATCATCTGATATTTTGCGTTTACCTTCCAGTTGACGCTTTTTGTTGTTCTCGTAACTGTTTATGTGTTGTTGTTAACGTACCTGCTTTTGTACGTGACACTTGGTTGCTATGCCGACAAGGTTTTATTCGTTGTTACTGGTTTGTTTTGGAGACTGGCTCTTGTGAACTTTTGCTCTCGTTTTACATTAGCCCTCGAAAATAAAGAACCAGAAGAAATTTGACATGTTTTCTTACACCAGAACGCTACAATATGTTGTCACTTTAAAGGCGCAGGAGTGTTCGCCACCGCCTGAAGATGATACAGCTTTGCCTGGAATGTTGCCCAGTTAAACTCGTATGGAGACATGTCTCCATGGAGACAAACATGTAACGCCATCAGGCCAAGTTACAGGTTTTCACTTTGGAGCGTCGACACCGTTAACAGTAAAAATGCAAGGTATTTTTGAGCAATCAAAATACCTGTAATTAAATAAATGCAAGATGGATCAGCACTGACACAAATTGGAAGATTCTAGCAAAGGAGTGACGTCTCCATGGAAACAAACAGGTGGCAAACCCTCCAACAACATAGTTACTAAGTGCAATAAAATGAACAGCACTCTCTCTAAGAAAGTGGTGTAAATTTTTGTGGAAGTTGGATTTTCGGGAAAAGAAATGGTTTTAAGCATTTTAAAGGTGTAATAAAATGTCAAAACATGTTCAGTGGTTAGAGCAGTGGTCCCCTCAGGACAGAGGATCGATTCCCGCTCGGAACGAGTTCTGTTGTTGTGTCCTTAGGCAAGACACTTCACCCACATTGCCTAGTATGAAAGTGGTGTGTGCGTGAATGACTGATCGCTTCTGTCAGTCTACCCCAGGGCAGCTGTGGCTACGGTAGAGTATGGGTTTGGAATTCTTTCCAGGGAGATGCAGTTTATTACACATTGCAGCCATTCCTGCAGCCATGTGACTAAATTTGACATATTGGCGACGAGTCCGCTTTTGGTGTTTCTTTGTCTTTAAATGAAATCGTAGACAATGATTTATCTTAAAACTAATCTGATTAAACATTAGTGACACTTACCTCGTACGGGTGTTATTTTAAGGAGGATAGATCACGTAGATTTTGCCGTAACTCTGCAATATCTGGACCTCTAGCTCACGTTTCACCTTCTTATATCATCAAAAAGGTCCCTGCACTTTATTATAAACCCTGTACCTATAGCATGTATTGATATTGACAGTTTATATTATGTCAAATTGATAAAAGGCTACTAAGGCTACGTTCACACTGCGGGATATGTGGCCCAATTCAGATTTTTTGTTTGTATCTGATTTTTTTGTAACGTCATTCACACAAAAATGTGACAAAATGCTACCATTACAACAAAAATGCTATTTAACCGTAATGTGAACGAAATGCGGATATCTCACAGATCGTCCAGGTCTGATCCATAGCAAAAGAAAAATAAAATCTGTCAACTGGACAAATGAATCTGTCCACCAGCAATCTGACCAGAACTGAAGAAGCGGCTTGGATGAGCAGCGAAACGTCTTCACTCCTACAACGTTTTGTCCAGTTGACAGGTTTTATTTTTCTTTTGCTAGAAGAGCACAACAGAACACAACGTCACACGCAGCGCATTGTGTTTGCAGAAGTAAACACGGCCCCGAATCCTCTCAGTCCTGGCACATTTGTGGCTATTTCAAGTTATTTTAGCAACCGGAGCCAACATTTACTTAATCGAGCGACTTTGTGAAGCATATCAAGAAGGAAGAGGACAAGGATTTTGGTTGTGGCAGTCTGTGGGGCCCTTTCTGCCATTTCCATTTTGAGGAGCCAAACGCCGTGGGACACTGATGTGAGCCGCTTCACTGACAGACTTTTTTAATAACTTTCGGATGAGCGGGAGAACATTTGCCGACGTACGCGATCGCCTTCCCCCAACTCTTGCGCCAAAACGTTGACGTCTAAGTTGCGTGAATGCGATGTAAGCGTTCAGACTGCAGTCATATCAGATAGATATATGACCACATACGCGTGAGGCCTGGGTCGGATTTGAAAAAAATCTGAATTGAGCTGTTCACACTGACATGAACAAAATCATATATAGGTCACATATGGGTAAAAAAAAAATTGGATTTGGCCCGCAGTGTGAACGTAGCCTAATGTGCAGATGTCAATGTAATAAACACACAAAAAACACTGATTTAACTTCAATTAGTGATTTTATTTTCTACAATCGACATTTCTAAGCAGTCAGTTAATGTTAAGTAAATGAGCAGTGTTCAGCAAAAAGCATTTGGTGAAACTGTTGTCTTGTATCTTTTAAAATGTTTGAGTTTTTGAGGGTTTAAAAGGGGTGAGTGGTCAAAATCAGACCTAGCAGAAAATAACAGCTTCCCTTAGCCACAGACTTTGGACTATTTGTGGCTGACTATATTTTATTCCAACTTTTTATACTTTTTATATAGTGTTAAGTCTTTTTTTAACAATATGTCTTATATTTGTAAGATATGGTCAGTGTAACATGAATTTAAAGCAACATCAGTTCATTATTTATTGCAACATAATCTTGTAATGCTTAGGGAAATATGCCCTCATTTCTATGTTTTTTCATTTTAAGTGGCCCTGCCTCAGGTTTAGCACTTGTTTGAAGTACAATGAGTAATAATTTTGTGTCCAACTCTTCATGTGATATAGACAAGTGGTGAAATCTGAATGTTAGCGGCTAGCATCCTGATTTTTTATGTTCAAATACACTGTCTGATGTGATACCACTAGACTCAGTGGACTTATGTTTTTTATTGACAAAAAAAACAGGATGGCCATTCCAACTAATGTATTATCAGTTGCGTTCCTTGTTGAGTTGTATTTTGATGGATTTGTGCATGTTTGAATTTATGAATTGTCGATTCTTCTGCATTTGACACTAAGACAATCAGTTTTCACCTACCTAATACCTCTGCACACTTCTATACTCTATTCTTACTTCCAATTATTCCAAACATTCAGACTCTATGTAAGGGGCTATTAGACAAAATCGACTTTTTGGAGGTTTCTACCGTGTTATATTGTTGGTCCCCCATCAAAAACATGCCTGAAGAGATTTTAGTTGTCATCCATGCATGTTTGAGTAATTTAGCGATCTTTTCCGGGCCCTATTCGAACCCTCCTTACGGTTAGCAGTAAGATTCTGTCCAATGCTCCGCCCACAAGCCTACGTCATCCATGCTCCCACATGACGATTCTCCATAAATATACAAAACACGATACAAAACGATACACTACGGCTTTACAAACCTGATGTGATGCGCGGTAGTTTCATTAGCGGGATGCACACGTGTTGTAATGTGATAGCGCTGTGAAAGGGGAATGACTTTTGACTCATAGCGTCAAGAACAAAACTGAACTTATAAAACATGTTAATATGTTGTTTTCACCGAATATAGCATAAAAGGAAACATGGTGATTTAAATATGTTATGTGTTACAGTTAATACCCCATAGAAGTAAAATAACCCCTTTTTGAACAATAAAAAACCCACACGACAATACGCGGCTTACCACAGTGAAATGCCACTATGAAGAGCGAGGCCTATTAGTTCTGCAGTTCTGAACAGTAAGTTAATGGATGTGTTTCCATTATTAAGGCATTTCAAAAACCTGAAAGAAAGCATAATATTTCTTCTTTAAAGGCACTGTACCTGATTCCCACTGTCATTTTAAACATTTTGCAGTGGTCCAAAGTTATTCCTCACTTACCTTATGCATTCCAGGCATCCTAACTGTAATTATTCAGAGACCAGTGCGGAGTTTTGCGCGATGGTAAAGCTAACAACAGCCAGCACGCTAACGCAAACTTGACGCGCACCTGATTATCAGACAATAAAAATCTTTACAATAAGATGCAGACAGTATACACCAGAGATGGGGGTGACAAATTTTACTCAAAAATGTAGAAAAAAACAGGTTAATGGGCTCATATTACACTATTTTCTGATCTATGTTAATAATGTTGTGTCCTCAGTTGCGTTTTGTTTCATTCACACACAAACCCTACATATTTAGGCTGAGCCGTTCTCTCCAACAAAAAACACCGTTCCACCTTGTGATGTCATTTGGTAATACAGGAAGTGCTTCGCTGTGTTTTTAAACTCCATACACGTTCACTAGAATCATTTGGATAATTTCAGCCCCGGAATTTCCAATCTCTACTAAACAAAGGGTAGCTGTGGGCTTGAAATCTACCACTACATGACATCACGAGGTGGAACAGAGCATTTCGAGCCTTGGAGATGCAGACGGACAAATAATAAAGGATTACTCAGATGCATGAATGAAACAAAACACAACTCCAGGTGTGTGTTTGACGAGGTGACAACATTGTAACATGGCCAGAAGCTCACAGGAGTCAATTTTGTGTAATAAATGACCTTTAAGTTATACAACAACCAAAAATATGCGACTGGTGTACGGGTACTGATTCAATCACTGCCAACATTCAGTGCCTCTCCGCATGAAAATATTCGCCGTGTTGTATTTTAGATGCAGAGAAGTTGCATGTGTGTAGATGTAAATATGCCGGGGTCGGCTGTATGTAAATGAGGTTTCCGATGTGTCAGGTGTGATATGTACCGGCCTGTAGTAACTGTTTTGGGGTTGAGCTATTTTTAGTTCTTTTCTTTGAGGAAAAATGCATTACCCTAGATACAGCATTTTAATGCGATACTGTAAATGCTATTCAAGGGGAAAATCAAATGATACACCAAGCTCTCATAGTTTTTTCCACTCTCTAAACATGTACTGGCATATTTACTGCTGACTATAGTTACATAAAGAAATAGAAATGGTAAAAATATGATTACGATCATCAAAACCATAACCGGAGTTGTGTTTTGTTTCATTCACACTTGTTTAACACTCAAATCCTGGCAGCGTTCTTCACTCAAACAGAAAACGCTCAGAAAGTGCTCTACTGTGTTTTTAAACTCCATACACCTTCACTAGAATCATTTGAATGATTTCAGTCCTGGAATTGTCAATCTTTACTGAACAAAAGGTAAAGGAGCTGTTCACTAGAATCATTTGAATGATTTCAGTCCTGGAATTGTCAATCTTTACTGAACAAAAGGTAAAAGGAGCTGTTAACTTGAAAACCACCACTTCATGACATCACAAGGTGGAACAGAGCATTTTGAGCTTTGGAGTTGTAGACAGACAATGAAACAAAACATAACATAATATTTTTGAGGAGGTAACAACATGGCTAAAAGCTCACAAGAGTCCATTTTGCGGAATATAGGACCTTTGAGGTTTTATTACGCCTTTGTGTTATGTATAAAGTTTGGCAACAGCGGCTTGTGAGTTAGAGCGTTTGCGTCAATTCCCGCTCGGACCTAGCCGTTGTGTCCTTAAGCAAGAAACTTCACCTACCTTGCCCAGTATGGATGTGGTGAGCGGGTGGTGGTACGATTATGATTATTGAAGAAACAAGTCACGTTGAAACTCAGGCCAGAGTTTGATATTGTGTAAACAGTTTATTTATGTATTTATTTTTAATCTATTAAAGGTCCTATTTTACACAAAATGGACTCTTGTGAGCTTTAAGCCATGTTACAATGTTGTTGCATCCTCAAAAACATACCTGGAGTTGCGTTTGCTTCATTTCTTGTGAGCTTTAAGCCATGTTACAATGTTGTTGCATCCTCAAAAACATACCTGGAGTTGCGTTTTGCTTCATTCACACATGTTTGACTAACCTTTTATTATTAGTCTGTCTACATCTCCAAAGCTCAAAATGCTCTGTTCCACCTTGTGATGTCATGTAGCGGTAGTTTTCAAGTTAACAGCTCCTTTTACCTTTAGTTCAGTAGAGATTGGCAATTCCAGGTCTGAAATGATCAAAATGATTCTAGTGAAGGTGTATGGAGTTTAAAAACACAGTGGAGCACTTCCTGTATTACCACATGACATCACAAGGTGGAACGAGGAAGGAGTGTTTTCTATTTAAGAGAATAGCTCGGCCTAAACATGCAGGGTTTTAGTGTTAACGTGTGAATGAAACAAAAAAAACTCCGGGTGTGTTTGTGATGAGGAAACAACATTATAACATAGATCAGAGAATAGTGTAATATTGGCCCTTTAGTGTAGTAACAAGCTAAGGAAAAATACTATGAGAGTACTTTTTTCCTTGCTTGAGCCAACTTCATTCATTTTTTCTCATCATGTTTGCATTAGCAGTGATCAAGGTTAGAATGAGCTCCCAGCTGTTACCACAACCTCACGACTGATCCTTATCTTTTTTTATTCTTGAATCTCCAAAACAGGAAAATCCTTGGGCCAAAAAAGTATTGATACAAAACAACATCAGTAAAATATGTACAAGCTACATATTTTACGTATCACTTGATTTTTTTACTCACCGTATTTTCCGGAGTATAAGTTGCACCAGCCAAAAAATGCATAATAATGAAGAAAAAAACATATATTTCACATATAAATCGCATCTGAGTATAAGTCGCACCCCCGGCCAATGAAAAAAAGTGCGACTTATAGTCCGGAAAATACGTACTTACTTGAGTATAAGTCGCACCCCCGGCCAATGAAAAAAAGTGCGACTTATAGTCCGGAAAATACGGTACTTACTTTGATTTGATCTTGCAACAAAGCTAACGCAGCATCTTACAGCGTTGGACCAAGTTCTGCCGTTGTGTCCTTACGCAAGACACTTCACCCACCTCACCTTGTATGAATGCGGTGTGAGTGATTGGTGGTATTAGAATTATCATCGTATATTATCATGTATTTGTTATTATTAGTATTATAGTAAAAAAAAGAAAAGAAACTAAACCATTTGTGACTAAATCGCTTTAATATATTTACTTATTTTATTTTATTTATTCCCCAAACACACAACCACATCCCCACGCATTCGGATAGGCCAGAGAGGTCAAATGTGTTCACTCTTTTATGCTCCTCCTAACGTAACAGACTCACTTTGACGGTCCAAAAAGCAGGCGTACCCCCCCGTACAGCTATAGCTTTAGCTTAGCCGCACCTCCAGCCGGACAACTCGGATCAGACGGGATTTGCCCGCGAGCGCGAACGTGCCACGCTCCGCGCAACATCGCACGCCAATGTCCACCTCCAATCGCATTCCCCCGGTCCTCCACAGAGACGGAGCACAGAGCGAGAAGAATGACCCCGATCTGACCCCCTCGAGCCCACGAGGCGAGAACCCAACCATCCGGCCAAGCTTTGATATACGCTTTTATGTCTGTGTGCGTTTGCTTGTGCGCTTAACGGCATAACAGTATGATAGAAATGCTACTATTTTCTCTATTACGCAAGATTTTGTTGTGATATCTCAAAAACGATATATTAAAGAACACATGTGATGCATTTGTGTGGCTTTAATTGCACTTTAAACATGCTTTTCTTCACCTCGGGATAAGTACTTCCGCATTTTCTTACTTAAAATATTGGCTTAATTTGGAAACTGTACTTCATAAACTACACCTCCATTCCCAATTAGGTATTTTGGTGCTGGTGCTCCCTCTGCTGTCAACACCCGGAATTAAAATGCATAAAGTCAACAAATAGAGTCCTCGTCCCATGAATGTTAAGCTAGGGGTTGATTTTGGGGGCTTAAAAACAGGAGCAGCAGGAGAAGACTTTTATTTATGACACAACTAAACGGCCAATATGGGAACGGAGCATTTTAGAGACCTCAGAGAAGACAGCTTTGGATTTAGTGGATTAATTGAACAAAAAAATCAATGTATCGTGATTAGGCTTAAGATTATGGGATGGTATTGAAATTCGGTGTCACAATTATCGTGGCCAAAATAACTGCAATTAACGATCATATCAGGAGAGCAATTAAAGTTGCTGACAGTTTAAAAATGGTATGGATATGATTAATTATCATTTTAATATTATGAACATGTCCCGTATTTAAACAGCTGTTGTAGTATTGTACTTTGTTATAAGAGAAAACAACAGTGATCTAGAAGAGACGCACATTCCGGTGATATAACGGCGATTATCACAGTTATATAAAATGTCCCATGAACGGTTATTGTCCACCCTTTTTATCACGATAAACGATATTATTGTTTATTGTCCCATCCCTAATTGTGATACTTGTTGATCAATATCACAG
This sequence comes from Periophthalmodon schlosseri, assembly GCA_000787095.1. Classification (NCBI taxonomy): domain Eukaryota; kingdom Metazoa; phylum Chordata; class Actinopteri; order Gobiiformes; family Gobiidae; genus Periophthalmodon; species Periophthalmodon schlosseri. The sequence goes on along the minus strand of KN483080.1, from coordinate 31,051 downwards.
GCTGCTGTATCAATACATCGCTATGAGATTTTTCTTTTGCACACAGACATGTCACGATAACACATTTTGAAGCATGATATATTGCTACAGAGAAATATTGCGATAATGGATAATATTAAAACTACTTTATGCCACTAAATAAGATTTAAATAATGCAAGATAATCCCAGTAAGCCATTGGTAAATAGACTGTTTTGTTAAAAGACATGAGCTGCCCCAACTTTTGCAAAGAAAAAGTACTCACGATAAATATTGAGGCCCAAAATATATTGTTCCAGCTTTTATATATTGAACGATAAGATATAGTAATTATCGTGACAGGCTTATTTATACATTTCACCAAAGAAAGTTGAGGCTGCATTACTATTTTGTTGCTTTTTTAGAGAAAGTAGACATATTTATAGAAGCCGCCTCATAGCCGACATACACTTGATTTAATAACACAGTGAGTATTTCATAAAATGTGCAAGTAGTGGTTGAACAAAAACATACTGTTGTAAATACGCATTTTCAACGCAAAACATAAAAAGATGACATTTTTGTTTACAGTTGAAATTATAGGTCTATGTGCATATTGTGTTTTTGAGCTCTCCGCGAGCACAAATTCTCGCGCAGTAGAATAAATCATGCACTATGCGCCAAAACAAATATCAAAACAAAAGCAGCAGCGTTCCGTTTGTCTTCCCGCACGTGCTCAGCAGCCGGGTTCCGATTGGCCCTTACCTAATGATGACGTACATGACCAGGAAGTTGCCGACCAGGCCGACGACGCAGACGATCATGTAGACCACCACGATGGTCACCTTGACACTGGTGGGCAGGAGCGCGTCCGTCTCGTTGTAGGCGCTGCTCAGGTTGCCGTGGAAGAAAGAGTCGTTGGACAGCTGCAGGTGGCTCAGCTCCGCCAGCAGGAAGTCATCCGGGAAGTCCATGTTTGGTCCAGGGGGAGGGGCTTAGCTCACCTGCGGTAAAAACAAAAATGGTCGTGGGTTTGTATTGGGGTTGGATAATATCGGTCAGATCAGATCAGAGGCTATTTTTTTCATTTATTGGTTCTATATGGGAAAAAATACAATCATCGACTCCCGAAACTGTGTGTGTATTCTATTCTAATTCAGTTGCTCTTTACAAAAAGGAAAAGTACATTTGTGAACTGCAGTATTACTTATACTTGTCGGTTTAACCAGATGACCAGGTTATATAAATGTAATAAGTTTAAGTCATAGTTATTACATTTAAATCAGCCTTAAGGTGAACTATGTAAGGTAAAGTATTTTATTGTCCCCATAGAGAAATTTGTTCTTTGCATTTGACCCATCCTTCAATGCAAGTTGGGAAAACTGTCAGGAGCAATGGGTGCCGCACTTGACCCATCTCCAGATCTGTGAGGCGAGAACGACAGCCACCGTACCGTAGTGTAACTTTTCTGAAAGAGCGTCCATCATCTGGTTGCCTCCACGGAGATGTTATTGCTTTGCCTGGAACGTTCCTAGGTACGGCATCAACTTTTCAATCTTTTATTCACTCAACTAGTGTTTTCATTGGTAAAAATAATACCTTACTTCAATCTGACCTCCATCAAGATAAATATGTTTAATCCCATACTGTGAATCGTTCTAGGCAAAGCGATAACATCTCCATGGAGACAAGCAGGTGGTGGACCTTTCACCCTTCAGAAAAAGTAACATAATACACCATTAAAGGTCTTGTACCTGATTTTTTCCCATGTATCTGAGCAAAATGTGTCTCCAGTACATATATATATTGCAAAAGCAGATCTTGAAGTCAAAATAAGTCAGCGGTGTAATGTCTATATCTAATAGAGCTAATAATTAGGATGTTCAGAATGCATAAGGTAAGTGAGGAATAACTTTGGATGACTGCAAACCGTTTAAAATGAACTAGTTCTGTTTTTCACATTTTTAAGACAGTAAAAGTCAGATACTGCCCTTTTTAACACATTGAGCTATCATTTTTGGTGAGCTCAATTCTTCTCTTGTTCCCTCAAATAAACTAAACTAGAGGGTCATATTAAACTTTCACCTCATAAATTGCAGACTACAGCCGCCCACAATCACAACACCAGGCTGGAGATGTGGTTTGTGAACTCATTACAGCTACTGCCAGACTCTAGCTTCCACCTCTTGTTCAAAACGCCTCCGGAAAATCAAGACGGAACAGAAATCCGAATCAAAAATTGTAGACTGGGCAAGACTGTTGAAGTTCACAATAAGAAACGGCACCGGAATGTGATTCGGGTGATTCGGGAGAGCAGATATTGTTGGTGAAATAATGAAAGATTTGAAAGAGAATTTGAAATCAGTGTTGACATCAGTTTGGGAAAAAGATAAACGTGTGTTATAAAGGGCAGTATCTGACTTTTACTGTCTTAAAAAGGAGAAAAACAGAGCTAGTTCATTTTAAACAGTTTGCAGTGGTCCACTTCCTCACTTATCTTACGCATTCAGAGCACCCTCATTATTCGCGGTGCAGAGTGGAGCGGATTTGCCGTGACGCCGCGGCCAACAAAAACTAGCATGCTAACGTGCCCTTTCTGATCGTCGGACAATAAAATGCTTTGTAATTAGATGCAGACACTATTATTTTGACCTTTAAGCGGCAGTACCTGCTTTTTTTTGTTTGTTTTTTTGTATCAGTCGTGAACCAGGAAGTAATTAACACTGGTGGACTGTTAGCGCGCTAGCTGTTGTTAGCTTTACTGTGACGGCAAAACTCTCCCCCGGTCTGTGTAAATTGTGAAAAGCTCTTAAAAACTCGTTGCGGTGAATAATTAAGATGCTCAGAATGCATAAGGTAAGAGAGGAATAACTTTGGACCACTGCAAATGGTTGAAAATGGTTCAGGTTCATGTTTGGTCTTTAAGTATCGTTTGAACCATGGCCTTTTGCACTTTCTCAAATCTGTAAGAAGATTATTTTCAGAACAAAACTGTTCTCAAAAAAGAACCCTTAATTTTTTCCAAAATATAAGTTAAACTGGAAATACGGTGCATCTGTTAGCTGTAGATGCTGATGCTTTGTGATTTGAAAATGTCTATAATGTCGTGAATCATCAGGCCCTTGTAATAAATTGTGTTAAAAAATGTCATAACATTTTGGCGCGAGCTCATACGCAGTGCAGATCTTCTCAGGGTTTACATCTTTAAAGGGCTCCACGCAACTCCTCACTCTCCTCTCCCTCCTCTATCTTTCTGCTTTGTCTCTCCCTCCCTCCTCCTTTAACTCTTGCTCGCTCACCCTCATCTATTTTCATCTGTTCTTTCTGTCTCTCTTTTTCTCTCGTCATTCTTCTGCCTCTCCCTCCATCCTCTCTCTCTCCTTCTCTGTATCTTTTCTCTCTGTTTCTCCACCTCCCTCCTCTCTCTTTCTCCTCTATCTCTTCACTCTCTCCTCTATTTCTCTCACTCCTCTCTCTTTTGTATATCTTCTCTATTTATTTCCCTCCCTTCTTTCTCTCTCTCTCCTCTCTTTACCTCTCTCCCTCCTCTCCTATCTCTTCTCTCTCTCTCGTTTCTCTCCCTCCCTCCTTTAACTCTTAAGCTCAAACCTTTCCCTCTCTCCCTCATCTATTTTCATCTGTTCTTTATCTCTCTCTCTCTCTCTCTCTCTCTCTCTCTCCCATGTCACTTTCCACCTCTCCCTCCCTCATTTTCATCTCCCCCTTTCTCTCTCTGTCCTGCTGTCCTTTCTTTCCTTTTTCTCCCTGTTACTATCTCTCCCCTGTCATCTCCCCTCTCTGTATCCTCTCATTCTTCCTCTATCTCTCCCTCCCCCTCTCCCACCCTTTCTCTTTTTTCACTTCTCCCCTCATCTCACCATCATCTGTTCCTTCTCTCCTCTTTCTTATCGCCTTGTCCTTTTTCCCTCTCTTTTATTTCTATCTCTTCTCTTTCTGTCTCTCTCTCCTATATCTCTTCTGTTTCCTTCCCTCCCTTCTCTCTCTCCCTCTTTTTCAGTTGTTCGCTGTCTGTCCCTCCTCTATCTCTCATCTTCTCTGCTTCTCTCATGCTCTCCCTCCCTTCTCCCTCTTTCTCTCCCTCCATATCTCTCTCTCCTCTATCTCTTCTTTTTCTGTTTCCCTCACTCCTTTAACTCTTGCTCGCTCACTCTTTCATTTTCATCTGTTCTTTCTCTCTCTCTCTTGTCACTCTTCTGCCTCTCCCTCCCTACCCCCCATTTCTCCCCTTTCTTTCTACCTTTCCTTCATTCTTTTCTCCCTTTTCTTCCCTCACCCTCTCTCTGTCCCTCTCCTTTTCTCTCCCTCCCTCCATCCCCTTCCTTTTTTCTCCCCTCCCCCCCTTCCTAACTCTCCTCTCTCCCTCGTTTCTCCCTCTTTCTTGTTCTCCCTATCTCTGTCACGTCTCTTCATCCGTTCTTCCCCCTTCTTATCCACTCCTCCTCTCTGTTTCCTTTACTCTCTCCTCTTATCTCTCTTGGTCTTGCTCTCCCTCTCCCCTTCATCTCTCATCATCTGTCCTTTTCCGCTGTCTTCCCCCCTTCCCTCCCTTTCGTCTCCGCTCCTCCTCTCTTCGTCCTCCCCGTCTCTCATTCCTTTTCTCCCTCCCTCCTCGTCTCTCTCCTTCCTTTGATCTCTCCCTCCTTTCTCTCTCTCCTTCTCTCACATTAATGATGAATATTCATTAGATCAGAGCAGTACCGCAGTGCTGCTGTGGCTCCCTCAGGTTGATGCCTGCCCCATACACACACACACACACACACATGCACACCCACGTACACACACACACACGCGCACACACACGCACACACACGCACACACACACACACACACACACACATCAGCTCTGAGGACACACACACATCAGCTGTGAACACACAAAAACACACACACAGACATCAGCTCTGAGGACACACACACACACATCACCTCTGAGGACACACACACATCAGCTCTGAACACACACACACATCAGCTCTGAACACACACACACACACACACACACATCAGCTTTCCATGCTTCTTGGAGACATTACATTGACTTCTATTCATTTCCTGGAGACTCATCCTAACCTTAACCATAGTCACTGAGCATAGATAGAGTTTATAAGCACTTCTCACAACCACAGACTGTATAAAGAAGTGGACCGAGCGAGCGTGACGTCGCCCACAGCGTTCGGCTCCGGTCAAACGAAGCTCATCGAGGCCGGAGCGGTTATAGCGGCGAATTTGGAGCCGACTTCCATATTTGGAATTCCGACCGCGAGTATCATAGCAACCAAAGAGCCAATCCGGAGCAAGGCTGCTGAAGATGACGCTCCTTCCCGTCTGCAGGGAGCGGGCGCTTAGCAACGCTGCCAATCAAACCTGTTGCTAACGCTAGCGGGAGCGACCTCGGGGAAAGAAGGCGCCTGATTTGTCTGTTATTAATGTTCATATCTTGATTTACGGACTAAATAGCGAAGAAACCAAAAAATAAACAAAAAAAACACCAGGATCATGTAGAGCAGGTTGATACAAACGTTTTAAGACCAAAATGACGAGTCTGACAGCAGTGGTTACGGAGAGAGGGGCGATGTTTTTTCAATAGAAAGTAAATTGTAAGTAAAAAGCACAAACATGCTAACTTGGGACGTGGCAGATACCACGTTACCTCTGTCAATTTATATATACAGTCCGTGTTCACAACGCACAGAGGCCAGAGAAGCTTTGCCAGTACGGTTTAGCTAACAACAACTCGCATGCTAATTCCTGATTATCGGTCAATAAAACACTTCATAATTAGATGCAGACGGCACAAGAGCTGCTCACACAGTACATCTGTGCTGGGGTGAGACACATTTTGCACAAGTACATGGGGACAAAATAGAGCGCAGCACCTTTAGCCATATCTAAACTTTAAATCATGTCTTTGACCACCCCTCTTTTTAACAAATTATACAACCGGCTATTGGACCATAAAGAGGAGGGATGTGCTCAAATGTTCTGTTACCATAATGAGGTAGAACACTCTATTTAAGTGGTTATCGTTTATGACGACGCAATATATATTTTACAGCTGTGAACTAGGCTCCTCTTATGTCTATAAAGCTTCAGAGCGCCCCCTTTCCGTAAGCTGCGGCCTCACACTGGGCTTTAGACGGATCTTCCAGAGTCCAGACAACGCTAAAGCTTGAATTTCTCGTTAGGGCACCTGACGCATTTGATACGTGTAGCAAATACAATACGTCGCGGTTTTGATGACGCCGTCTGGACGTATAATAAAACCTCTCGGAAAGGGGCGTTTCTTTCAACAGCCTCGCTCCGGATTGACGCTTTGGTTGCTACGATACTCGTGGTCGGAATTCCAAATATGGAACTCGGCTCCGAATTGGCCCCTATAACCGCTCCAGCCTCGAAGAGCTTCATTTGACTGGAGCCGAACGCTACGGGTGACGTCGCACTCACTTAGTTCACTTCTTTTTACAGTCCGCGAACGCATACAACGCAATGAAAAAGTTGCGTACCCATGCTTTGCAAGAATTACAGCTAGCGATGCGACGTTTGCGAACATGCCGGCTCTTTTGAACAGTTCCTTAACGCGAACGGTTGGAAACGGATCTCAGTTTTTTCTTATTGTACTGATTAATGCTGGTGCAACAAGAAACTGGACAGAAGCATATTTGGCATCATAATAATAGTTTATTTTTTAATTATTATTACTGTAGCGCAAAGTTTTCTTTACATTATACAGCATTCGAATGGGTAAACACACTCCCACTCTCAGTTCAAACCATTTTAAACAAATGTTGGTCTTGGTCATTTCTCACTGTAATTAGTTTGAAAATAAATTCGTTCTCACGTTGGCTTCTGTAAAAAGCCAGTCTTTGGAACGTCTCTTTAAAATGAATAGATCCAAAAGATTCTGAACCCATAAATGAGCAAAAAAATCCCATCACTAATTACAGCGCTTCCGTTACGGGGGCTGTACTTTCGGTCACGGGCTCGCGGGTCAACCTCAACCTCAACTCTCCTTCCACATTCTCCTGTCTGCACACATCCTTATGTTTGTCCCTTCATTCTCGCTGTTTAACTTCGCAGGCCCGACTTTGACACTACAGTGAACTGGTGTTTGGTCGGGCTTGATGAATTGTCAGTTAAAGTTAGCGCTAGCGGCCGCGGCGTATGTCCGTATAAGGCTAGTGCCACTGCGCGGGGCCACCGAAGCGGAGCAGAGTGTCACCGGATGAATGAGAGGAGGAGGATCTGAGTGTTTACTAAATGTTTTTATGGAGGTCTCCTGGATTTATTGTACGGGGTTGTGTGACAGCATGGAGGCAATACTGGAAAAGTGAATGAAATGGGACGGGATATGGAATACAGAGGTGCATATGACTACTCATGTCAATAAACATAGTAAATATAAATATATTTAAAGAGCGCATATGGTGCATCCTTGTGGCTTTAATCCCCTTTTAAACCTGCTTTTGGCCGCCGTGGCGACGTCTACATTTGGAAAACACACGTTACAAACTTACTTAGGTGTCGGGGCTCCCTCCACTGTCAGCAACGGGAATGTCAAATTGGAAAATAATCAAACGAAGCAACGTAAATGCCGTGCTCATAGAGCCATCGTGAACACAGTTTGATCGCAGAACAATCGCAGCGTCGGCTCGTGGACTTAAAAACGGACGTGACAATCCGAGCACAATTGTTTTTCTTCAAAATTTCGGTTACGTTTATCACTTTAATAACATTTCATCGAATTCTGTCAACTGGACAACGTTTCGCGGAGCCTGCCTTGACGACTTCGGGCTGCCCTACACGGACGTACAGTTAACCAGCTTGACCGCAGTTCATAATTCACAATTCAAACCGCAATTACGCGAAGTCTTCGGTCCCGCTCATAGTTCATTAGCACCATTTCAGTCGAGATGCTAATTT